>NDGM010910292.1:0-10385 GCA_002564305.1 Octomys mimax
TTTTTTTTTTTTTTTTGCTTTTGTTTAATCATGTTGGAAAGTACTTTTGCATGAGACTGTCCTCTGTCCAACAGGTAGGCAGGTCCTGCTCCTTGTGGAGTCTTTTCATTGTTCTTTTATTTGGTGTTTCTTTTTTCATACATCTTGATAGTCTTCTTCATTTGTATTTTCTCCACATGATGCTATTTGTGGCAGAGCTTAGCCTTCAGGCCCATTTTTTTTTTCTTCTTTGTACATTCATGAGCCTTTCGACTTCTTCCTCTTTTTCTTATGGTAATCCAAGCGGTACCCATAGCATTTATGGTGTAATTCAATATATTCATTCTGTGGCATGATGACAGCTGCAGAGCCACTGCAGACGGCCTCAGGTGTGCAAAGAAAACTCCTAACTTTGAGGTCTCCCAGACTCACTAAGAAGTCTCTAACCTTGATTACTGTGAACAAATTCTGCACTGTGTCTTTTATTGGCAATTGCCAAGACAAGACAAAATTCAACCGAAAACAATAAAAGGATGCTTATGTTCAAATATGAGAACACATTGGGGTGATGGGGATCTTTTATTTTTAATTTCAGTACTAATGATGATGAGTGTTAAAACAGCTACATAAAGAAATCAAACTCCAGGCTTTGGAAGGGGTGGGAGCGAAGTCTAAATAGCTATTGGTATAATTTCCTCAGTAGGAAGCAGACTGCCCAAACCAGACACAGTGTTTAATTAGGTAAGACAGAGTCATCCTGAACAAGAGGAAAAGACAGGGTCAGATAGGCCAGGGTCGGATAGGCCAGTATCCCCTGTTAGGAGTCAAGAGACCACTTCAGAGCCCCTAGAATCAGGTCACAGCCATGCTCAACCCAAAGCAGTGGTTCTCAAAATGTGGTTCCCCAGATCAGTAGCACCTGTGTCTCCTAAGAGGCTGTGTCTCAGGCCTGCTGAGCTGGAAGCTCTGGAGCTGGGCCCTCTTTATTCACTAACCCTAAGGAACAATGCCCAGGCAGAGCTGCATCTTCTCCCGCAGCATGCCACTGGTGGGTGTAGTAGGAGGGGCCCCGCAGCCACCAGGCTGCCTGTTGACACTGGGGTACGCAGGGCAGCTCAGAATCAGACACCACATTGCTGCAGAGCACGGACGATAGCTCCTGGAGGCAAATCTGCAGCAAATGCCTGAAAGTGCCAGTACAAAGATGCTTTTCAGGTGCTGCAAGAAGCTGAAGGTTGTCGCAGGAACAAAAGGAAAGGGTGAGTTGGTTGTGCTATGTATGTGTAAGAAATATTTTGTCTCTGTCCAGTAAATAATAGCTGAAGTGCTACCTGGACCATTCAACTCATAAGGGGAAGATAAAACAACCCGTCACTGTTACCCAGAGAGGAGACAGAGATGGGTGGAGATGAAAAGGCTCCTTGTTTCAAAGACAGTGACAAGGACACCATCCCAGGACTGACCATTAACTTAAGTTCTCCTCATGTCCTGTCAAAAGCACACCCACATCTGTTTGGCAGGGCTGACTCCAATGCGCCCTCCGTCTAATGCCACCACTCTGCCCCACAGCCTCTATCTAATGGAATTCCACTCAGCCTCTGAGATCCACTTCCAAAAGCACTGCCTCCCGGCTCTCTAGCAAAACCCTTCTAGCCACCTGCCCTTCCAACTCTCAGGGTAAGGCGGCCCTGTGGGCCACGTGCCTGCTTGTGTGTGATCCCGGATCCTACATCCATATCAGTGATGCTCAGAGGGTGAGAACCATGGCCCAGCTGCCTTTGATTCGTGGATAAATCCTGAAGAAAGACTGGGCATTCTGGAAGCCAGTGCTCAGAATATCTTTTAATGAACTGTTAAGCTTAATTGTAGACAGTTCTTCAGCTACCTGCAAAGGGGCATCTATACCACAAACAACATGGGTATCATATCTGCTGAGCAACTAGTGAAGAAAAGGTCTTGGCTGCCAGCCAGGGTGCCTTCAAAATGATTGGACCACAGGGACTCTAACTTCATCTGTACATTAGTCCACTGGAAGCAGGAAGTGAAGCCTCGTTGAAGGAAGTGGTTTAAGGGAGTGTGCTGTTGGGAGCTATTTTGCCCCAGGCCCCTTTTTCTGGATTTTTGGGGGGTTCCCTTTCTCTGCTGTCTGGCAAGAGGTAAGCAGCATTCTTCCACCATACCCTTCTACTGTAGTGTTTCTTCCTCAAAACAAGCTTAAAGTAACAGAGACAGCTGGCCATGCAACTGCAAGCAAAAGGAAATCTTTACTTTTTAAAGTTGACTTTCTCAGGCATTTGGTCGCAGCAGCAGAAAGCTCCCTCACAGCCCCATGCTGGACTGAAGTGGGTTGCTTGCATACAATCTTCTATACTCATTCACATCAAAACTATAAGGAAGCTGGAAGTCAGAAGGATTTGGAAACCACAGCACTGAGTCCAGGGCATGGTTTTCTATGGGGATATTTTGAATCCCTGAGCCACTTATAAAAAACTCAGAAAGCTCCCACACCCTGATCTATAAAACTGGGGTGATTATGCATCCACCTTTAGCCCATTTTCTGCAAGAGTGGTGCAAGATAAATAAAGTATTGCAATTTATGTATGAAATGAGAGCAGTGAACATTGTAAACTGAAATGGCAATACTGTTGCCCGAGGAGCAGCCTTCCATTGGAGCCAGGTTGTGGAGCACCATTCTGACCCTGGCCAGCAGACGGCATTAGAGCAGACACATCTCTAGTGCCAACCAAAGACATGCCGTATCACTGTTGTGAAAGTCTTCCTGAGCCCCAGCTGCAAGGAGGGTAGAGAATATGGCAGGTCACTGGATCCAGGACACCATTCCCATGTCCACTCCCCAAATATTTCCAATCTAACAAGACCCAGACAACAGCACACAGTGATTTCCTGCAAGATAATGGGCAGAGACTCAGCTCTTACAAGGTGCCATCAAGACAACTGAAATCCCACAGAAAACAGGCCATGGAGACAAGGAGGTCGTGTGACTCGAAGCCTGCCCTTTGGTCTCTGGCACCATGTGATGCCATTTCAGCCTGGCTGGTGATGAAAAAACCTGAGAAGACAAAGAGCTACTGCGCTCTGACAGCAGGCCCTTGTGCAGCAAGGAAGAAAGGAGTGCCTCGAAGGCCTCACTGCAGCGGGCGTGGTACCAGAGACTCTAAAAGAGAAAACACCGAATAACCTTGATTCTAAGACTTGGCAAAAGCAGCACAAATAAGCAAAGTATAACTAACTTTAACTAATAATATAGATGCAAAATGCTTTAAAAATTAGGGAGAAGGGCTGGGGACATAGCTCAGTGGCATAAGCACCTGCCTAGCAAGTGTAAGGTCTTGAGTTCAGTTCCTGGCATTGCAATAAATAAATAAATAAATAAATAAACAAACAAAAATAAAAATTAGGAGGGCCAGCTAAATAGCTTAGCAGTTTAAAGAGCCTGCAAGCAGGCGCAGGGACCCAGGGTTTGATCCCCGGACCTGCTGTGCTGGCCCCATCCCCAGGGGGCACACTGAGATGGCAATTGAGACTGGGCATGGTAGTGCACACCTATAATCCCAGCACTGAGGGAGGCTGAGGGAGAAGGGTCATAAGTTTGAGTCCCACCTGGACAATGTAGTAAAACCCAGTCTTAAATTTTAAAAAAGGAAGCAAAAGTTATATGACTGGGAATATAACTCTGGTAGAGCGCTGCTAGTAGTGAGTCCCTGAACACCCTGTAGACCCTTTCCTAATAAATAAATAAATAAATAAGGGGGAAATCCAATGCACTTTTTGAAATAATAGTTCATCCCAGGAAAGTGAGTAAATAGTTCAATTTTTAAAAAACTTTACTGATCTGGAATTATAGAGAAAATGTGAAATTTTCTCTCTCCCTCTCTCCCTTTTTCTCCTCCATTATACAGTGATATATAGAGAAAATACTTATAATTTTTATTATGAAACTTTCAAATATTACATTACATTAAAATATTACATTATAAGATAGTGTTTGAATGTAGACTGTGGCAAGTTGAAGATACAGAGAGTGAGCCTAGAGCAATTGCAGAGGAAAATAAAATAGGATTATAATAATCTAAGAAAGAAAGAGAGAATAGAATATTAAAAATATTCAATCAAAGCAAGGCATAAAATATGTGTAACAGAAAAATTTTAACAGCACAATGGTAGACTAATATTTAAACATATTAGTAATTGCATTAAAAATAAATAGACTAAATGTTCCAATTAAGAAAAGAAATTGTCAGTGAGGATAAAAAGCAATTTTAAGCTATATTTCCAAGAAACCCATTTTGAATATAAAACCACTAATAGGTTACAAAGTAAATGAGTGAGAAAAGGCTCACAAGCGCTAATCATAAGAAGGCTGGGATAACAACATTCACACAGGACAAAGTTGACTTTGCAGGCAAACAAAAGTATTGACAGACGAGGAACAATATTTCATAATAATAAAGTGGCCAGTTAACGAGATGACCTAACAATCTTAAATGTGATTTAATAATCAAAATACTTGAATGGATAGATCACTGATAGATATTTAATAGAACTGGAAGGAGAAATGGTATTATGTGTGATTGTAGATGGAGATTCCAGAACACTCCCATCATTAATCAACAGGTTAAGTAATCAGCATCTCAATAAGAGTAAAGGAGATTTGCCTGCCTATAATCCCAGCACTGAGGGAGGCTGAGAGAGGAGGGTCATAAGTTTGAGTCCCACCTGAACAATGTAGTAAAACCCAGTCTTAAATTTTAAAAAAGGAAACAAAAGTTATATGACTGGGAATGTAACTCTGGCAGAGTGCTGCTGGGTTCAACATCTAGTACCAAAAGGAAAATAAGGCGAGGAGAGAAGATGTTAACAGAACTGTGAACAATACAGCCTACCAGACACAGAACACGGAGCTCAACAACCGCAGGGCATGCATACACGCACCGCATGTGCTCCCAGGACACTGCGAGGGGAGACTGCATGTTGGCCCACAAAGCAAATCTCAATAAATTCAAAGATGCTAGCTTTCAAATGTAAAATTATAATTCTGTTGTGTTCAAAAATATTAAAATCACCTGGGGATAAGCACTTGCCTGGCAAGCGCAGGGTCTTGAGTTCAATCCCCAGTACCAAAAAAAGAAAAATAAATAAATAAATAAAATAAAATCATGTTAAGTTATCTGAGAAGTACTCAGCTATTTAGAAAGTAAGCAACCCATTTTCAAGTAACTCACAAGATAAAAAGTAGTAATTCTCAAGGGAAATTTGGGGAAAATTTGACTTGAATGAAAATGTGACAGAGCTTGTGGTCTTCAAAGAAAACACTTCTGAGAAGAAAATTTATAATTTAAATAACAAAGGTTTTTAATCAGTGATATATATAAATTCTAAGAAAAGAAATTAGACCCAAGTTAAATAGAAATAAGGAAATAATAAAGAACAGGGAAAAAATGAACTATAAAGTGGGCACACAAAAGAAAAAACTAATGAAACTGAAAAATTAACCATTTAAAAATATTAATAAAAGTATTAAGACTAGTTAAAATGATCAAACAAAACTTAGAGGGAAAAATTCCCATTGGGTGGGGGAATAGAAATGGCACTGTAGATCCAGACATTAAAAGACTGCTAAGGAGTAGTACAGTATGAACAACTTTATGTCAATGAAGTCAATAGCTCAGATGAAACAGAAAATTTTCTTGAAGTACAAATTACAAAAACAAATGATAAAGGGAATAGAAAATCCACATAGCTTTAATTATACTAAAGAAACTGAATTTATAATTTTAAAATTTCTTTTGGACTGGCCAGATAGCTCAGCAGACTAAAGTGCCTGTTTAGGCAGACACATGAGCTGGGGGTTCAATCCCTGGTTTGCCATGCTGGCCCTGCCCCCAGGGTGTGACTGAGACTGAGCATGGTGGCACTCACTTATAATCCCAGCGCTTGTGAGGCTGAAAACAGGAGAACCACTGTGAGTCTGATCTCTGTAGTGAGAGACCCTGTGGACCTTGTACTAAACACATTTAAAAACAAAAAAAAAGCTTCTTTTAAGAACTCCAGAGTCCAGTAGCTCTCTTTCCAATATTATCAAATACATGAAAGGGGGTGAGCAATTTTACACAAATTTTCAGAAGATTTCTCAAATAATTTTATGAGGGCAACATAAAATGGATCTTAAATATAGACTAAGACAACCTACAAACAAAATGAAAGGAACAAGCTCATAGCCTTGTGCCTAATGACTGCAGGCACAGAAATTTTTAACAAAGTTATCAATGAACCAAATCCAACAATGTATAAAACTTTCCCATTAGCTTCAGCAGAGTAAGCACCTGCTTAGAAAAGTGCTGAGACCAGGGTTCAATCCTTAGCACCATAGGCTGTGCCGGTCCCGCCACTAGGTGTGCTGAGCCAGCCACCAAGAACCTGGCAGCTGAGAACAGGAGGATCGTGAGTCTGAACTGCGTAATGAGACCCTGTGCCAAATTATTCCCTTGCAACTTAATAGTGAAATAACAACCAAACAAAAGCTGGGCAGAAGATTTAAATGAGTACTTTATGGAGAAAGATTTTAAGTAGTTAATAAACATGGAAAAAGTACCCAATACGTTAAGTATCAGCACCAAGTCACTAGACTATCATAATGAAAAAAAAAGGCAGCATCTAATATTAATGATGACATAGAATAACCAGAACTCTTACACATAGTAGGAATATAAAATGGTACAATGTTTCAAGTTCCTAACAAAGTTAAACACCTACACTGTGACCTAGGTCTTATACTTTTAGATATTTATCCACCTAATGTAAAAACACAAAAATATTTATTCAAGTGTCTTCATGGAACCTTAATTAGGCATCATCTCAATGTTCATAAATTGGAAAATGAATGAACAAATTATAGTACATCCATGTAATGAAACACTACTTAGCAATAAAAAGAAATAGGAGATTGATATTCCAAAAATGATGAACTTCAAAACTATCATGCTGACTAAAGCACCTGCTTAAGCAGAGTGCAGCAGCTGGGATTTGATCCCCTGCATGCTGTGTCCACCCTGCCCGAGGGGTGCACTGAGACTGTGATGGAGACTGGGCGTGGTGACGCATGCCTGTAATCCCAGAATTTGGGAGGCTGAAAACAGGAGAATCACTATGAGTTGAATCTACATAGTAAGACCTGTAGAGCCTATAAACCCTGTCCTAAATACAGAAGAAGAAAAACATCATGCTGAGTGCCAGGCGGTGGACAGCAGTGTGTACTTTTCGCAATCCCTTTGGAAGCCTCCTAGATTATGCAATTTGTACTTGCTGTGATAAAATCAGACCAATATTTGAGCAGGGGAACTAAGGAATTAGCTGCAAAGAGTACTAGAGAGTAGGACACCTGACCAAGCCTCTACAGAATGTAAATCACATAAATACATGCAGCATGATTGAAAAGTACAGTGAATATTTAAACTTTAAAATCACATCTGTTGCAGGAAGACTCATTGCTGCATTAAAGCTATAATCCCCCTCAAAGCACTCCCCCCATACAAAATGTTTATCTCATAATTCTTCCCACTTTCTGAAGTGGTTCTGGAGAGTCCTCTTTTGTGAGTGTCTCTAAAAGATGTGATCAAAAATATAGTGAACGGTGCTGCTGAACACCACCCAACACAAAGGCAGGTGCACAAACATAGTATGATCTGGCACTAGGTGACTTCTGATTCTTCCCCCAATCAAAATAACCACAAAAGGTCAACCTTTTCAATGGATCCAGGACACCAAGACAGCCACCACAGTTCAACTAAAGACACTCATGTAAGAGGACTTCCAGAGCTTCTCCAGAAAGGGGCAAGAATCATGGGATAAGTGGGTTCAAAGCACAAGGGAGCATTTTGAGCAGAATACACAGCAATATGCCTTTTTCTGTAATAAATTTTAAAAAATTAAACCACTTAATTTTCCAGTCTTACTTCACACACCCAGCTCCTGCCCCTCCTTCTGTCCCTGTTCCCTTGCTCTGTTTCCCAGCCCCCAGAAACTTAGAAGATCATGATGCCTTTCTGCTGTGGCGTGGCTGCCTTGGAGCCAGCTGACCATGAACTGAATCCCCTGAAATGATGAGCCCAATAAATGCTTCCTCCTGCTGGGCATCAGTCCTGGGAACAGAAAAGTGGACTGACGTCTGCATTTCCCAAAACCCAGCAAGCTGTCCCTAGCATCTTAATCTTAGTGCATTTCACCACAAAATAAGTCTATCTCAATATTTTTAAAGTATAAGGTTATGGCTCTGAATCACCACTTCAGTGCATTAAATAGAAATAGATGTTCATCTCAACAGGTGATAAAAATCATTCAATAAAAATTCAATGCCCACAGCATTCTTAGTGTGCAAAGAAATTTAATAGAGTATACTATTAGAACCATAAATATCATGCATAAAGTGAAACCTTAGAAGCTTTCCTTTTAATAGCAAATAAAATCCAGGATATCAAATGTCTCTGCATCTATTTAAAGTAATACAGGGCCAAAGAGATAGCTCAGAGGTCTAAGCAACTGCCTGGCAAGTCCAAGAACCCAAGTTTGATCCCTGGTACCACATACCATGCCAGCCCAGGAACCCCAGGTGTGCTGTGCCACCCACCAAAACCAGGCATGGTGGTGCATGCCTGTAATCCCAACACTGGGGAAGCTGAGGCAGGAGAATCACAAGTCCAAGCTGTGTAGCGAGACTCTGTACCAAATAAACAAATGTGAAGTAAGACAAAGGGGGAAAAACAAAGTAGCAAGAACAGAACAAAATACTATTATCTGCAAATGCTATAATTCCCACATAAAATTTCCAAAAGAATCTAATAAAAATTAAGAGAACTCCAGTAAAGTCTCTAAAAACAAATTGTGAAACTATAGTATAAAAGCAACCATAAGTTACTGGGTGGGATTTCATTAAGAAAATATTTATAACAAAACAGTGAACATTTTAAAGGACAAATTTAAACACAAAATGACAAATTTTGACACAAAAAAATCCTATAATAAAAAAAAACTACATAAATGTAGTATATGAGATGCTCAGGCATGGAAAGCCTGATGCCATGGAATCTACTTTCTCACAAAAATGCGATATGTGAGTTCAATGTACTCTAGTTAAAATCTCTACTTGAAAAATAGATGCTAAGAGGCCGTGAACAGTCATAAGAATGCTGAAGAGAAAATGCAGCCTCCATGTGGGGGTGTGGACTATGGGAGCGGCTGTCCCACCAGATATGAAGGTAAACAATAATCTGTAAAGCTGTAAGGAAGTTACACACTGTGAGGTTAGTGCAGAGAGGAGCAGATCAGTGGAACGTTGTAGTCCCATAACTTACAAAGATGTACACACCTACATACGCTACACAAGTCCTCAGATCGTGATGTTGTTTGGTTTTCAGAGGTAAACAGATGAAATTAGGGTCCTTCTATCTGACACCAAACACCAATAAATATCAGATGGAGATTTGTATGTGTTTTAAAAATAACTAAAAGGATAGGGAAAAAATTTTAAATTTGGAAGAAAAATACAGAAAATAATTGTACAAATTAAGTCAGTGGCACACACCTGTAATTTTAGCAGTCTGGGAGACTCAAGCAGGAGGATCACAAATTCAAGCCCAGCCTATGCAACTTAGTGACTTAGCAAGATCCTTTGTCTCAAAAAGGGCAGGGGATATAGTTCAGTATGAAGGCCCTGGGTTCAATCCCCAGTATAGAAAGAAAACAGAAGGAGAAAGGAAGAAGATGGAGAGGAAATCATATATACGATATTGGAATAGGGAAGAATGTATTAAACATGAAATAGAGTAAGCCATGAAAAAAAAAGGTAAAGTCATCTTATTTTAAAATTAAAGCTCTTATATGACAGAGGCATATTGTTGGACAGGACCAACAATCCACAGATTAGGATTGGGGACATTACTGCACCTGTGATATTTTCTCAATTGGAAAGTGTTTTAAAAATAAAGCCAGAGATTGATTTGAATAAAGTGTAGTAACATGTTAACATCGACTACACATTTGTGTCCACTGTGTTAGTTTCTGTACCTTTTGAATTTTTTTTTAGGTTTTCCATATTCAGAGTTTAAATATAAGTGCAGAGAGATTAATTAAAGGACACTCAGGCGTGCACACATGTACAGAGCCTCCAGCCCCAGCACCGCCCTCTGTGGAGCCCTTCCTAACCTCTGCGAGAAGGCTGCTGTTCCTTCCTGCTTACCGTGGCTGGCACCACAGCCAGCCAGGCTCAAGACTCCCACCCTCCCATGCTCCCAGCTCTGACTGCTCAGTTATTCTCTGTGGCTGTCTGCTGAGAATTTTAATAATTGCCTGTTCAATAAGACACAGGGCTTCTTTTTTTTTTTTTTTTTTTT
>NDGM010910314.1:0-10222 GCA_002564305.1 Octomys mimax
AAAAAAAAAAAAAAAAAAAGACTATTTTTTTAAATACTTTGGTACAGGCTCCATGTCTTATGGGTAAAGCTAGCTTTTCCTATCTTTCATCTGCCATGTTCTAGCTTCGTCTATTATTATAAGAGATTTAAGAATGAGCTGTAATTTCAAAGAACTATTGGAAAAACACACCGTGCTCTAAATGATAAAAAAGAATATATTAATATAACTGAAATATGTACTTGGAAGGCAGCAACAGCAGCTGTCTGTGACCTTTTTATTGAGAAAGTGACCCAGAAAATGGCTGAGGAAATTTCATCATTTATTTTCCACTTCTAAACCAAAGACATGGATGCTTTTAAATCCCCATAAGATAAAGTTGGCTTTAGGTTGTATATAAAATACCAATTGAACAAGGAATGTTTTATCTTTACTGCTAGATTTTTTTCATCAGCTCTTGACAGAAAAACACTGTGGCTTTTTTTATTTACAACGTACAAACCACTCTTAATTATAATCCCTGCATTTCTAAAATTCACGAGTGTTAATGTGCTCTCAAATATAAACACAAACCTTGGCATTTCTCTAAAATTATTTATTTGTTTCTGGACATGTACATGGAAGAACAACTCCATTCCATGTTCATTCTGTGGTATTATGGAACACTATTTATTATAGGTACAAAATACCATATTAACTTAGAAATTTGAATTCCTACATAACTTTGTATTTGACTATAGCTATTATTTGGTAATTTGAAGCACAGAATGACTCACTAATTGTTGAAAGAATAAAACAAGAGAAGATAAATGAGGTTCTTTGATAACTTGTGGAAGGGAAAAATAAACTATATATTTGATTTTGAGATTATAAAGGATTGTTTTGACATTCATACTCATAGGAGAAATGCGAATATTTGGCTTTTACACAACTGAATATGTATACATTTATTCATGCAACTTATACTAAAAAGCACTTACTATGTGAACTTAAGAAATAGTACATATTTCCTATCCTCATTTTATATATATGTAAATATATATTGAATAGAGGAAAACATGAGATAATTCATGAGGATGTCTTATAAGAAATGGTACCCTTTGTTCATATTTCGTACTGTATGGATAGTGATTGTTGTGTTGATTAATTGTTGTAATAATCATTACACTGTATTACATAAATCACCACATTTTGTTCCTTGAATATATTCAGGCTTTCTAAAGTTAAGTATTTATGTATGCACACATATATGCATACATATGATCATGTATGCATATGTGTGTGTGATTACACACAACTGCTGGGGATCTGCAGAAGCTTCTCTGAAAAAATTACCAGCATGTGGTAATTTAAGATCATTAAATATTTAAAAATTAAGTTTCAAACTGGAAGAAGTTGAAGTTACAAATGAAATGCGGGTGGCAGAAATTGAACCAGTGTCACTCTGTTTAGTTGAATAGGTTCTTTCTAGACATCAAGTGTCATGTCTCCTAGGTGTCCTCAAAGTTTCCACCTATAAATATTCTACCTCATTAAGCATAAGGCCCGGCCATACACATATGCCACTAGTGTCCACTTTCCTTTGGAGATTTAGGGTGATGAGAAGATAAAGGGTCTGCTTACCAGATGGAGCTTGTCAGATTAGCAATTGGAGCAGAGTAAATATCCCTGTCATATTGTTTTTCTTCTTTCAAACACAAAGCACACCCTTTGTATAACGCATGTGCATATTTAATAGTTTAAAACAAAAAAGCTGAGCAGAAGGTTGGCTGGTGGTTGTCCCGCTAGCAGAGTGGCCATTGCCCGAAGGCACATTTCTGCTTTCCTCATAATAAGGAACATTAGCAACCAGTGGCTCAAGAAAGGCAGTGTCAAATAAGTCTCTTGGGTCCTCCTGGTCGACATGAAGTGAGAGCCGTTAGACACAGCAATGAGATTGCTGCTCCAGAAAGGGCTTGCCACATATATTACCACATGGACTTTACAGGGCTACAGGCTCACTCGACTTACAAATGTCAAACATGATTTAGAAGGTTATTATACTATCAAGAGAGAGGAGGAGGCTTTTCCATCACTCAAATTTGTATTTCATTTCATTGCACATACTGCATCTCACAAAGTCCTGTACTACTCAATCAGCTGCTTTTACCTTTAATAAGTGCTTTATGGACCTTAAATCTGAAGTGCCATCTTCACTTTATTCGTATTGGAAATCTTGATCTTTTCTGGCAAAATCATAGTCCAGTATTGCAATGTGTAAATGCATGTATTATACTAAGAATGTTGATCTTTAGGAAGACTCAGTTGGTTTGGAATGTATCAGTTAGGGAGAGGACACCTAGGTGACCTGGAGTTCTTGTACAAGGCTTTGTAAGTCTATGTTACTCCACCCTAAAATAATAGACAGATGCAACTGTCTATTCGTCCTTATTCATTTTTGAGGGATTATTGTAATTTCTCTTTAAAAGATTCTACCTTTCTAGCTCTCTAACCCCTTTTGTACTTTTGTAATATTTATTTGCTCAGTCATGAGTCCATTGGTGGACTTCAATAATGAGCAGATTTAAGCACAGTAGTATGTGAACTGTTGCTCAATAAAAAGAGAATTATTTGAATGAGATTTTGGATTCTAGTTTTGCCACATTCGCCACTCTTCAAATGTAGCCATTAAAGCATCTAATAAACATCACCTTGTTAATGTGGAATTTCTAAAGTTTACATCTGCATTCCTGAAAAGAAGATGAGACAAGGTCTTTCTGTTGCCCTTTTGGTCCCATCCCACACTTGATTTCCCAGCAAATCACCCTGATTGCTTTTTCTGAGTGTGAGACTATAAAAGTGAAGGTTGCCTCCATAGCCGTGTGCCCTGCATGGCAATACATCAGCACTGCAAGCTGACACATTTGGGGATGGTGTTCTCAGGTGGGACGTAAAAAGGATGGATGGACGCAATCTCTGGTGCTGAGATATTGGCTGTTTCTCCCTTTATCTTCCACTCTGAAACATTAAATTAAAATCTGTGATTTCACTCATACTCTCTTGAGCCAAATTGTCAAAATTAAATTAAAACTTATGGAAGAACGCATTCTCAGCCTAAAAGATGCCACCTTTGTTCCAAGAACAGCAACTGTTTTGACATTTTCTGTACATGCGAGTAACAAGAAGAAAACCAAGACAAAACACAAACCTGGCTTCATAATTGGTGTATATTTTTGAATTATTTAAAACAGTCAAATTCCTTGAAAGTAAAATGATGATTCCTCTAGTGGGAGTGTAAAATGAGCTTGATGACATTGGTGTGAGCAGGCCTCTGAGCGTGTGCACAGAGGCAATGTGTTGTGTTGGTGTGACTGTGTGACATTTTGCTTGAAGATTTGATGTTGCACATACTTATTTCTAGTAATTTCTTTACTATGATAATACTAAAAATAGATTCACAGATATAGATTACTTCACATTCAGGAACAGATAGGATGTCTATTTTCCTTTATTTTATATAATAATAAAAATAATTATTACTCATAGAATAAAAATGACCTTATATATTTTAGTTTCGAAAATTGCTCAAATAGTAAATCTACTGCACTAGTATATTCACATGTTCAGTAGCCAGGATCTTGTTATGTATATGATTTTTAAAAAGTTCAAACACATTAAATCATTACTTTAAAAAAATTGATTAAAAACTACCTTTCATCCCAGGGATGTAGCTCAGAAGCGCAACTGGAAAGCACAAGGTCATGATTTTGATTCCTGCTAATAAAGAAAGGGAAAGAAACAAAAGACAACTACCGTTCACAATCTCCTACATAGTGTCCTTACTTAAATATTATGTCTATGTAAGTACAGCTTTAGCACCGTAAAATAGATCCATGCATCCCATTTTAAGATAATCCCTTAGATTATCTGGGCAAGGCAATGTAGAGCACACATATAAACTCAGTTATAATGTCTGGATCCGTCTATAGCAAAAGAACTTCTGTTGTGAGTGACATACAAGTGCCATATGAGGAGGCTCAGCATGCGGCTCAGGTGTACAGCAGTGGGCAAAGGCCTGGATGCAATCTTCAGCATCAACTTATCAGTAAAAGTTCTGTGTGATACTTTATCAAGAGGCGAGATCAATGATAAACAGTAAACTATTTTCTGAATGTCCAAGTAAAATTTACCTGTAGATCATTCTTTTAAAAGGATACATATATATTCTTCCAACCTAAAACTTATTCCAATCTATACATGGAAAGCACTGTTTCTGCTATTGATTTATAATAACCAAAAAACTTAATTGATATTAACCATTAAGTATGAAAGGAAGACAAATGTGCAGTGCTAGAAACTTCGATTTGAAAAGTTGACACATTTTATTTTTAAAATCTTAGTTTGAAGCTCATATGTCATGTTGACATTGCCTTGTTTCTATCAGAAACAAAAGCATTATTTGTGAGGGCATGATCTATTCAATTGGCAACATAAAGTATCACTTTCCATTCTACTTTTCCTTGAAAAATATCCAATAATTTATTATTTATGCTTTCTCTCCTGAGCAAAAGTGGATACACAATCACCTTAAAATATAAAAAAATAAGAAGAAGAACAACAGAAAAAAAATTGTTGCCTTGAGCCACCTGGAAAATAGGAATCTTTAGTGTGTATAACTAAACCTTATTGTTGAGAAATCAAGTTACTCCTGCAATCTTGCTCCAGCTTGCTGATCAAATAATTTATGTTTTGAAAGTATGATAGAGATTGAGTGTGGTGGCACCCACCTGTAATCCCAGCTATTGGGAGGCTGTAAACAGGTGGATCACTGCAAGTCTGATCTAGTAGTGAGACGCTGAACACCTTGTAGACCCTTCCCCAAAATACAAAAAAAAAAAATTAGTATGATAAAGATAATGAGATGCAATGCTGGTTGTTTCATTGTGTCCAAGTATAAGTAATTATTGTATTGGAACCATATAATCTAAATTAATATCACTCCTTAACATTAGAATACTATAAGTCAGAAAATATTCTCTAGCACTTAAACCAACTATTTCAAAAGAGATTGCATTATCTTGGATAAGGGCCTGCAAGCTCAAAAGCATACAGTGGCCGAGTGAATGAGATTGATGTGGGTGTACTACATTGAACTGGATAATCCAGCCAGCTTTCTAGACATGTTTTCTTTTTTTAAAGAGACAAAAGAAGAGACAAAAAAACAATAAAAATGATGTGGAATTTCAAAACAAGATGACAGGAATTAACAATGTTTATTATGTTGCATATTGTTAACTTCAAAGTAGTTTCCCGGTACAGGAATTCAAAATGGATCACACAGTATGATCACTAAATGTTTCTTTCAGTGAACCCAGAAAAGTTTTCTCTAAACACTTTACTGCAAATCCTAGCGATAGCTCACTCTGCCCTCTTCACCAAGACTTGGATTCCTTTTTAACACTTAGAAGCTTAAAAAAAAATAGTGGGAACTGTATTTGTCAAATCTAAGCAATGTGAAATTTCTATTATGACAATTCAGAATTAAATTCAAATTGTGAGCTGGTGGGTGTGCTTTTAATTTGATGAAGGGAGAATACTTGAGGTTTAAAGCTAAATTGCAGGTATTCAAAGTATATATATTAAAAAAGTTAAACATTAATGTGGAAATGTTGGAAAATGTGGTAACTATTCTTTTCCTAGTACAGATATATAGGCACACATCATAATTAAAGTCCCAATCCTTCTTGAGATTGTTTCTTAGTGCCATCATTAGTCTTCTAGTGATTTTTGAATAAGAATGTAATAAGAGATGAGCCTCGGGATACATAATGTTAGGGGGAGACAAACAGCAACCTGAGTGGGACTAACAAACTTGCCATGGTCTACAGGTCTAATGTTGTGCCAGTGAGACTGGGGGAATCCAAGTTGATTGGACTGAAGAGGACCTACGAAGTGAAAAGGAGCCAGTATATTAATATTAAATCCATCCTAGTTACTTGTTGCTGGGACAAAATACCCAGAAATTTATTAACAGAGGAGAAGTTCACTTTGGTTCACAGTTCATAAAGGATTTAGTCCTGAGTCAGCTGCCTCCAAGGTAGGGCATTATGACATAGCAGCGTCTTGTGGCAGGTAGCAGGAAGGAGAGAGGGCTCATGGGGGAGGGAGTTGAGTTATACCCTTCAGGCCACGCCCAGAGTTACCTGTCTCATCTGACCAGGCGTTGCCTTCCAACATCACAGTCAGCTACAGAGCCCCCCAACTGACAAGTGTCAACTGTGATCTGGCATGTCCTGAAGGTCCCACCTGTGAGCACATGAGACTTCGGTGTTAGCACCTAGATAAAAACTATAAAAATATAGATACAACAATATCTCTTGAAGAAGTTAAATGTGGTCCTTCCTCAGGGACTTTTGGATGATTGGCTGCAGGACTTCTGAGATAACCATATACACAGATGACCGAGTCACTTGGAAAATGACATAGCAGCATCATATAATCTATCACATTGTCCCATATACTTTAAAATAACTTAAAAATATTAAAAATATCTATTATCATGACTAAATATCATTTCATTCACGGGGATTTAGTGTAGGCATGAGAACAAGTCAAATTCAAGATGCTCTTACTCTGGAAGTTTTTTCTCCAAATCTTTTTCATCCACAGTTGGGAGAATTTGTGGTTATGGAAACTTGCGGACTTGGAGAATGAACTGTGGCATCGTTTCTGACCACCTTCATGGTGTTTCAGCTACAACAAAGTTGGAAGATGATCACCTCAACTTCAATGAACTGGGTTAGACAGGGAAATTGTATAATTTTTATTGATCAAAATGGATCTATTTTTGCAAAGAACAACAACATTATTTCACTCCTTCCTATTCAAACTGTGAGATTTGGGATGTTGCATTTTTCTTCAGTTAAGAAGATTATACCTAGGGAGGTTGAACTATCCAAGCATATGGCTTCACATAAAGAAAGAACCGGCTTATTTGGGGTTTGATCTAACATCTTTACACTCTTGGACTGGCATTTTTTCCCCAGTAACAAAGAGCCTAAACAGTAGATGGTAATTCTGACTACTAATGTGAGCAACAGGCAGGCCCATTATGAGGATGAGGTAGGCCACAAATTATTTCTGGTTTTTATGGCTATGATTGAGAAAACCAGCATTGAATATTAAAAAGAAAAAACTTGCCTGTTTCTCCATGTTCCTATATATTCTAGTGAATTCTGGTTGTTATTAATGTAAACATTTATTTGTTCACTATATGTGATTCCAATTTCTGTATGTAATCATCAGTCTTCAAAACAGATTTAAGAAACACAGGAAGAGCAGAATGTGGGGCTATCTCTTTTAGAAATAAAAGAGGGATATACACTTCTTTTTCAGTCATTTCTTAGATTCTACTGCTCCAGCCTAGAGGGAGAATGATCAGCAAGTCTCTCAGTGCAATCATCAACAAAATATCATCATGCTACAGAGGGATTATTTAATCTACAATCTCTGGATAGCAAGGAAAGCTCATAAAGAGGATCAATGAATCCCATAAATAAGCATATTTATTCTAAATTTTGCTGCTGGGCAATTTAATTCCTAAAAACCTTGTTTCTGGAGTAACTTTCCAGTCTGGTAAGAGATAAAAATATAACCTTTCTCATCTCCAGAAATCTTGGTCCAACCAAAACCTCACCGGACAATCTGGAAAGAATCAAACATTTATATTAGCAAGAACCATATTTGCCTGCACATTTCTGACTGCACTTTGTTAAAGGGTTCATAAGAAGAGGACTGCTTTTTAAAACAGTTATACTTAAAAATAACAAGATTAAGCCTTAGCGAAAGTAATTGCCTTTATTCATTTACACAAAATCTTCCCACTGATGATTCAAAGTAAATGAAAATGAAGAGTGAAAGAGCAGTAGTTGAGCACGAGTTCTTTCTGCAGGTAATGAAGTGTGGAGATGTCACGTTCCTCTCCTAGCCACCATCCAAGATGGCTCCTGGACATTCTTCACATAGAGAAAGATGGCCGCTCCTGGGAACCTAGTGATTGAAAAGGGAAATGTTCTTATCTCAAATTTGTTTCAGAAGATCATATACCAAATTTTTTGCCCACGTAAAAGCAAATCTAGAGTCCCTTTTTAGTATATTTGTCTATCTTTTTATAAAACTCTGATCTAATGTTAATAAAATTGAGCTCTGTATTGATAGCCTTATAATCTCTAAAAACTGCTTTAGATTTCTGTGAATTCTCTACGTAATTATGGAGAGTGTTAGTACCAGTGGACAAAACCTAGTAGAGCGATGTTCTTTAGGACCTTTTCAGGAGAAACTAAGTCTAGTTTTGTGTCTTAACTAATGCACAAAAGAGAAAAAGATTATGGTTCTATTTTTAAATATAAAATTTCCAAAATTGAGGATGTATGAGAAGAATAGACTTATCTTGAACCTCTTAGTCTTGCTCTTAGTTCAAATCTGTTTCTACCGTAAATGAAAAATATTAATTTTCACAGATAGAGTGACCAGGTCTTTCAGAATAATTAAGCATTTCCTTGCAATTGAGATATTTCAAAATGAAATATTATAAAAACATGTAGAGGCCAAGGAGCTAGCTCAGTCGAATAAGTGCTTGCCTGGCAAGTGCAAGGGTCTGAGTTCAATCCCCACTTCCACCAAAAAAAACCAAAAAACAAAAATAAGCAACAATAACAACAACAACAAAAAAAACCCTATAGAGATTTCAAGCAGATTTAAAGGTCTGCTTCCTAGAATAGTTAATGAATACTTTGATAAATGAAAAATAATTTTTAAAAACTTTATATGACCCACATTTACCAATTTAATACTCTGTTATTTAAGTATGGAATTCAATATGTACTCAACACAATGAGTTTTTGATGGGAAGAAAAATAAAAAGGCCTGTAATGGAGTAGGTCATACAGCCCTTCCCTCGAGAGTGGTGAGGAGGCTAATGTAAGGAGAATATTCATGCATAATCTGATGTCTTCTGATGAGCAAACCAAAATTTCATAACAGGAGTAATCCACTGTACATTTTATTATGAATTTTGGGGGGCAGATGTAACTTTATTTCCTTTATTTAATCAAAAGAAAATCTAAGATGCATGAAAAATTTGATATAGTTTATAGTAGATACACCCCTATGTGTGTATATATTTATAATTTTTTTCCTCATCAGTTTGGTGGATTATAATTGATAGAATTATTTTAAGCAACTTTGTTTCCTGTTTTACATAAGCTACACAACTATGTGAAGCAAACACTTTCAACACTGTGGCATTACTGTTGCACACGAGAAGTGCCCATTGTTGTCACTATTCTTGATCAGGTTTGTCTCTGACATGATTTGTCCCATTCACCAATATGACTTAATTTTGCCAGGCTGAATTTTGCAAGATATAGTCCATTTTGAATATCTGTGCCATTGTAGAATTAAAATGCGTCATGCCACAAAGTGATCTATGCGCACCCGTGGTTATTGGAGCACAGTGTAAGATAGCTAAATCTTGGAACCACCTCAAATGCTCATCAACATGTGAATAAAGATTTTTAAAAAAATATATACAGTGGAATGCTACTCAGTCATATTGAAGCATAGACTCAAGCATTGCTGTGTACGTATGTTGGAATCACCCTCAGTTAAGAGTGAGGTACATCAGACACATGTGTGTGTAAGTATCAGATGATCTGGTGTGAGGAACTGAAAGTGTACTTAATGGCTACACTATACAACAGATATTATATAGGGAGGAGGTGGAAGAAGGAACAGAAGGAAAAGAAAAACAACAACACCTGATAAAATGGGACCAAAGCAGGGCTGGGAAGACAAGGGCCTGGGTTGTATCCCCGGTATCACTATGACATACCCGTCCCAGAACCCCAGCAGTGTTGTGCTGGCCACCAAAACTGGATATGGTGGCACACACCTGTAATCCCAGTGCTGAGGAGGCTGAGAGAGGAAGAACACTGCTATTGCAAGCTGCATAGCGAGACTCTGTAACAAATAACTAAATAAACAGATTAAATTTTAAAAAATGGTACCCAAGCTTTTGTTAAAAAGGTGAGGAAGAAGGTTTGAAGGAAGGGTGAGGTTGGGAAAAAAAGAAAAATCCAGGAGTATCATATATAAGCATAAATTCCCTAAGATGAATGTTATCATTAAGTATGTTTACATTGTGCCAATGCACTTAATTAATTTAAAAAATAATGTGAACCCAAAAGACATATATATATATATA
>NDGM010910390.1:0-13771 GCA_002564305.1 Octomys mimax
TTTTTTTTTTTTTTTTTGGCAGAACCAGGGATTGAACTCAGGTCCTTGTGCTTGTCAGGGAAGTGCTTATTCTACTGAGCCATCTCCCCACCCCCAACTATGAGATTTATAGGAGCTAAAAAAGATGAACACAATCACCAGCTGCATTGTGAGAAATGTGAAATGTGAAGTCCAAGCAGGTGACGCAGCAAGGAGGAAGGAGCGCCCTCAGTGCTGAGCCATGGTGCGTGGCCGAAGTCCCGCTTTGGCCCCATACCTGCACACTGACAGCACACGGAGAAGAGGAAGCGACAGTGCTGCCCATCATCTCATCACCCCAAAGACTCAGGTTTGCCATTTCTTTTGAAATGCTCCTCTGTCAGATGTAGGTCTTCTCTGGGCTCCTTCAGGCCACCCCCACCCTATACTCTGGCTTGGGAAGTTGACAGCTCTGTGGCTGGCACCCTCCCTCTGCCTTCTGGTTGGATTTGTCTGGGGCGTGGGGAGCACAGGTGCACACCTTGGGAGTGGAGTCTGGCTCACTCCCTGTTGGCTTGGGACAAATCCAGGTTGGCAGCCACTGCCCCCTTCAGGTGCTCCTGGCTCCCAGGATGCTCCTCCTGTCTCCTTAGCTTCCGGGCTCTGCCCTGCCTCTGTATACAGTCCATGTGTGAACGCTCTATGTGTTACCCAGTCTGACCTTTACCATGCATCTCCCGCCTGGCCCCTGACTGGTTCCTGCGCAGCTCTGGGCTTTTGTAGCCAGCTCCTCCTTCAGTCAAGGCTTGTTTAACTCAATGTGTGGGAGTGTCCTACTGTTCTGATGCTGCTGATGCTAAGGTAACCCTCTGTCTCAGTTTGTGAGACAGGTCTGTGTGGCAGCGTTCCCACAACTCAGGGGGATTTGTCATTTTATTTGTTTACTGGAAAAAACCATAATTTCACAGCAAAATTATAGGGGAATAACAATAGTTAATACATTACATATTGTTATCTCCAAAGTAGTTACTCAGAATATGTGATATAGGATAAAAAGCTTTCCAAATTATATCAGCACAAACCTTTTTAATCAGTGAACCAAGAGAAGCTAGTAGTTTAACTGTCTTGTATGTTTCTTTCCTTTCTATTCCTCCCTTTCTCCCTCCCCAGACCCTAGGTCCTTTTGAACAATTTCTTCCCATGTCACAACATCTAGTTCTACATTTTGGAACTTATTTACTTTTTTAGTGTCTCACACCAGAGAGATGAGATGATGTGAATATGCACTTCTCAGGTGAAGAAATATAAACAGCAAAGAAGTATATTCAACATCAGGGGCCGGGGAGATAGCTCAGTGGCATGCACACCTGCCTGACAAACTCAAGGTTATGAGTTCAATCCCTAGTAAAAAAAAAAAAGTCAACATCAGGTTGAATGATCACATATTTTGAACAACATGTATATTCAACACGATGTTGAAAAAATGTTCAACATCACTGGTCATTTGAGAGATACAAATTAAAACAACACTGGGACTTGTCATTTCATTTTTTAAAATTTTATTTTATTTTATTTTGGTGAACCAGGGATCGAACTCAAGCCCTTGTACTTACCAGGGAAGCGCTTATTCCACTGAGCCATCTCCCCGGCCCTAGGGACTTGTCATTTTAAAAGAGACACAATTCTAGGTGAATCAAGGTAGATTGGTTACTGCAGTATGCATTTTTAAAATTTTTCTTTTTTTTGTATTTAGTACAGCGCCTATAGGGTCTCACTACACAGTTCAGACTCATAGTGATTGTCCTGTTCTCAGCCTCCCAAGTGCTGGGATTGCATATGTGTGCCACCATGCCCATTCTACTTTTAAAATTTTAATTGGTTTTTAAGGAACAGTATCTTCTCTTCAAAATATTCTTATCATGTTTAAGCCAAAGTTGTTTTGCTAAATCCAGGCCAGAGTCTTTTCCTAAGGGAAACTGTTGTAAAATGGATTGCTGCTTTGTGCATGAATCTGTTTGCTGGGAGAAGTCACCCAAAGGACGGATAAAGCAGTGACATGCGACAAGCACGTGATGGGAAGTTTTGAATGAAGAGAGTGACAGAGGGCCTCATCGTAAAAAAAGAGGGGGGGGAGGGGTGTTTGAATATGGCTCTGAATTTAAAAATACCTTTTTAGGGACCTTAACTGATACTCTCTGGTTTCTCTGTCTTTCCTGTAGACTGTTATCCAGAGAGTGAAAGGAGATATTTGCTTGTCATGAAGTGCATGGAACAGCATTACTAATTCCATTAATTGGTATATTTTTATCGATTAGTTAATTGCTGTACTGGGGATTGAATTTAGGACCTTCTCACCGAGTCCTGAGCTACATTCCTAGCCCTTTTTATCTATCTACTTGTTTTTAATTTGAGGTGGGGGGGGTCTTACTAAATTACTACATTGTCCAGTTTGGGCTTGAATTTGTGTTCTTCCTGCCCAGCCTCCTAAAGAGCTGATTACAGGCCTGTCCCGCCATGCATGGCTTTATTGGCATACTTTAGTTTTTGAGAGACAGATCGATTGGAAAGGAAAAGTAGAAATCT
The DNA here is from genome assembly GCA_002564305.1 of Octomys mimax. Taxonomy (NCBI): domain Eukaryota; kingdom Metazoa; phylum Chordata; class Mammalia; order Rodentia; family Octodontidae; genus Octomys; species Octomys mimax. The sequence goes on from NDGM010910390.1 coordinate 2,542, forward strand.
TAAACAGAGCTAATGCTTTGAGAAGAAATATTTATGTTGATGTAATAGTATGAATATGTGTCATGTCTTATTCTTTCCATTAGGAATGTATTTATTAAGTAACAATATGTACAGCTACCTAGCTGCTTTAGTAAATATGCTGCCTGGGACGAGGAAGTTTAACTGGATTAAAGATCTGCCATGATCTGAGTGTTTTTCAATTCAAGATATTATTTTTCACTGGGGAAGCTTTTGACTCTTCACTCCAGGAAGCCAGGATTTCAAATATGGATTCCTTTACCTCTGCCATTTAATGTCAATTTTCTTACTCTACTCCTGCTCCCCAAATCACTGCTACCTCCTAAGAATTGGACAAGTTATTAAAAACAAATAAATCGGTGCTGGCTGTGGTTAGGTTGGAATTAACGCTTGCCCCAGGCCCCTTAGGATGCTTCTGTTGGGTGCGTTTACCTTCTCCATAGACAAAGAAAGTGTTATTCATGGAAATGGCAATAAGATACCATAAATATGTATCAGGGATACTGCCCTAAGTATATTAAATTTAGTTCATTTTAGCTGATATTTATTTATTATTATTATGGTTGGTACTAGGGATTGAACTCAGGACTTTGTGCTTGCCAGGCAAGCGCTTATGTCACTGAATTATCTCCCCAGGTTAACTGACATTTACTGAATGTCTCATATATAGAAGGAGAAAATATGTATCCAATATGTAATAGAATTTCTAATAAGTTGCCAATCTATTAGAACATTAAATTATTGGAAGGAAAACATCAGTATACATTCATTTTGGTTGTATTTAAAAAACAACTATAACAAATATAGAGATATAGGTGTGTGTTGAGACCAAATTTTGAAGACTATATTCCCATTGTACTTGGCTTCCTCATGATATTTGTAAGAATTGGCTCAATGTTGACAAGTCATAAATTTCTTTCCCCTGGAGAAAGGGGAGGGTGGGAGCGAGACCCCAGAGCCCCCTGGGAGACTCTCTGGCTTCCATGGTGAGTGTGCAGACGTGCGCTTCACGGGCTTAGCTGGTGATGCTGGTGACTAACCCAGCAGCAGGGCTGATGATGAGTGGACTCAGGATCCTAACCCTGCGTGGCAACAGCCATGGAAGTGGGTGGCGGAACGAAACGCAGGGGCCAAGCTGTTGGGACACATTCTGCCGGACACAGTGGGGAGAGTTTGCTCCAAATCTGAGTTTTCTTTGGTAGCAGACACAGCATCTTTCTCTGTAATGGCAATAGACGGTACTTTGGGGAAAGTGCCAAGAGATTTGGGGAGTGAAAATTCTGGTCACTGTTTACATGAGAAGATTGTGCGAAGACAAGCTCCAGGAGGTGTCCCAGCGCAGGTGAATGCTCTCTGCTCTGTGCAATGCCTCCTTCCAGAGCAAGCTCGAGGGCGTAAATCAGGCAGGCGTCACCCCAAAACAGTGCTCCTGTTTGTCTTCTTCATGCTTTGGCTCCAGCAGTCATTTTTGTCTTCATAAAAATGAGCCATAGCTTTAAAAGCCATAAAAATGGTATCCTCATGATTAAGGTGACAGCTGATGGCTCAGGCTCACAAACAGGTCAAAAAGGGCACAGATTAGAAGAGGGAGTGCCGCTAGGTGGGAAGATCTCACAGGGAGGCCAGCAGGCCAACGCTGAGAGCACTTGAAGGCAACTGTTGTCTAAGGACAATATGTAGTAATGGGGTTAAGCACGTCCTTGACCCTGTAATCGTGCTTCTAGACATCTGTGTGAAGGGAGAACTCCGGGTTACATGTACAAGGGTGCACATATGGGGATGTTTAGCATAGAAAATTCTACAAGTAGTGTGAAAAATGGAGATAAGGTGAAGCTCAGGAAGAGCTGGAAGAATGTGCAGGAATTCAAGATGATGATACAGATGCAGATGTCACTAATCTCAATCTGTCATCGGATGAAAACGAAAATAATACCCGAAGTTATCTATAACATCATCTAATTTTTATTTTTAAAAAGTGTGCAAGTAGAAAACAGGAACAATATGTGAATATTAGTTTATACTAATTGCATAGAAAAGCTTGGTTTATCAACTAGGCAACCTCTGGGTAGTGGGACACGGATTTCTTTTAAAGCCTTTTTTTTTTTTTTTTTTTAAATAAGATTAAAAAGCAAAACCACTACCAGTATTAGTTTAAAAATGAAAGAAACAATAAAAATACAAAAATTGCCTTTCTTTTAAAGACTGGCATGCAGCTTTTTCTAGGCAGAACCCCCCGACTGCTCCCAAATCGCAGCTGCGGCAGGAAGTCCCTGGGCTCCGGGCTGGGGGGCCCCCCAGGAGAGACGCAGCCCCACGTGGAAGCTAGCGCCAGGGACAGCCCCTCTATGACGTCACTTCCGGCCCTGGTCCCTGGCTGATTTCTCTTTCCCGCCCCGAAAACCTGCTTGACTTGCATTTGAGCTCCCATTGATTGACTTCAGGCGCAGCCTACCCGGAGCAGACTGGCGCTGCAGCAGGTCTTCTCCAATGGGGCATAACTGTTCCCCAGCCGATCCCCCACAGCTTTGTGTCTTTCTGCTGGGGCAGCTGCTTCAGGGTCGACTGAGGCACCCATTTCCGTCTGCAGAACACAAGCTCCTGGAGGCAGTGTTTTTGCTCTTGCAAGTCCAGCTTGGGTACCCACCGGCGGGCCTTCCCTTGGGTGGCACCCAGAAACAGTATGCAGGAAACACAGGAAAGAATGAATGGATGACTCCAGGATGGTAGCTCCCCTGACATCCTGATGTGCTCGGTATTTGTTAGCAATGCGGAAAATCGCTTCCACATTCCATCCAGCCCTGTCAAGAATCCAAGCATCCCATGTGAAGATAAGGCCCAAAGGACTGTGCTGCCTTCGCGGGCGCTTGTAAACACAGGGTAGGATGTGCCGTCACTTGACTTGGAGGAAGTGGAGCGTGGAATCCGGCCAACTATTTCTTAGGTCATTAGAAGTTATTAAAGGAAGCAACTGGAGAGGTAAAAGTAACTATGAACCTGCATGGAAGCTCTGGCTAGAAAGCTTAACAGAGAGAAGCCAGATGACAGGATTTGGGAACAAGAGGAAGGAGAGGAGCATGCGAGGGACAAAGTGTCAGGGTAGCCACACATAATGACCAGAATGCTGATGTTGTATAGGTTCTGAATACACAGCAGTAAAACAATTATTTTAATAAAGGGAGGAGCCTTCTAAAATGCTGCCTTACCTTATCAGTCAGTGCATCAGAGCCGGCCGATCTCACCATTGCTTCTCTCAGGAACAACTTTTGGGTGGGCTTCTTCCTTTTCCTAGGTCTTATTCTTGCTCTTCCCCAACACTGGCCTCGGTCCTGTGTGGAACTCCGGAAAACTCTTCTGGGGACTCTTTGTCTGTGATCACCACCTGCAATTACAATCCTGGTAAGAGGAATTCATTATGGTGAACAGAGAAACATAGGCTCGTGCCATTTAACTACTTTTCTCAAGCACATATTGAATTTGAGAGCCGGCCAGCAACTTGTGCTTTGCAGAGTAAGCCATAAATATCACGAAATGCTGTCTACAGTAACAACACAGTTAAAAGGATGAAGGATAAAAAACAATGTTTAAAGTTGTCAAACTTGGTTTTCTTTGCCTCATTATGTGCCAATATCCTGATTACTTGCAATATATAAGGATGAATTACAATATATGAAAGAGCGGGGAAGACAGGGGGCCTGATATTTGTCATGAGGTTTGGGAGAGCAGGATTCAAAGCGTGCGAAGGCGCCTGTGTCCACCTCAGGTCCTGTCTTTACCTCCTCCAGAGGGGATCAGGGGTGCCCCTCCTGTCCTCACGACATCTGCAGTCCAGCGAGGCAAACACGTAAACAGCTTCAGGGAACTATGAAAGGGCAGAAGTAGTGGGGTAGGTGTTGACATGGAGCTGGGGAAATGGTACCTTCCTGGCAGGCAGAGCCAGGGCATGGAGGCGCGAAGAGCACAGGTGTCTTCAGGACAGTCAGAGGCAATGGCGGAGAGTCGGGGCCTCTGAGGATTTTACATGAATTAAGCGCAGCTGGGAACATTTTCTTTGGCTTTTAAGACACAAAGGTGAAAATCACTCATCTTTGACATTAGTTTCACTCATATTATGCAGAGCTAAGCAGAACCCCAACTTAGATGGTACAGCCAGACTGCCACTGTCCACACGGGTAACTGAACTTTCTCTTAAAAAGGTAGCACACGAGTTCTGTAATAGTCAGCACCTGAGTTGCCCAGGGCTGTGTGAGGCGATCCTGAAGGGTGGGCCTCACCCCAACCTGCCTGAGCATTCTACACTGTGTTCCATATCAGTGACAGCTGGCCTTTTAAGCCATAGTCAAATTTGGGGTCAGAAGTGCATTTGCTGGGAACCACAGGCAATGTTCAGGGTAGCCAAAAGCTGACAAGCCAGCAGCTGGGTGGGACCACCCCTCCTTCCGGGGTTGACCAGCAGCTCTACTGTCAAAAGGGCCGTGTTGATCTCCGGGGTCCTGAACCACACTGATGACATATTTATTGAGAGTTTATTCAATACCAGTCATTGAACTGTACGTGGATTCTTCAATGTAATATTCACAGTGATGCTGCCAGCAGAAGCCTATATTAATTCTTATTTAACAGATGAGGAATTGTAGGGCATAGAGGTTATGTTTCCCAAAGTCAGGTAGTAAATGGTGGAGCTGGGACTTGAACCCAGGTACACTGTCAAAACATGATTCCAAAAAACAAACAAAAAAAGCATTAGAGACCAATGGCACCAGGTCTGAATATCCACAGAGACCAGTAGTGCAACTGTTTTGATACTGAATATTGACAAGTGTCTTTCTGAAATAAAGAATCAATCCCTCTAAACTTAAAAAAAAAGAAAAGAATATCCACAGAGAGGCAGCCTGGTGTTGGGGTTGGGGATGTGGGCATGATGTCTGTCCAGCGTGGTCTGCCTTCTGGCTCCGTAAGTCTCTTGGAGGCCCAGACTTGGGGCCTCAGTCTCCAGCCTTCAGCGTCGGCATCCATAAGGCAGAAGTCACAGCCATAGCAGCTCACAGTCGGCTGCAAGCAGGACAGGGCACGGCAATGCACTAGTCCTGGCGCATGGTGTGAGTTGGGCAGATGTGAACGGCTGTTTTATCCACGGGGAGTTGTATATGAGGACTTCAAGGCTGGGATATGTATTGTACCAACTATTAAGCCAAAGAAAAGGAGAATCTAAAGTAGTGTTTTTAATTTGTACTCAATTTTTAATTACATAATTAATAGCAGAATGTCTACTCAATTATTTGAAGTTCAAATTAGAACTAGAAAGCCAAGTTGCTGCAATCACCTGACAGGTGGAATTGTGTCCACTGTGACTGCTGTGGAGGGGCCCTGAAGAGGCGCAGGGAGGGCTTCTCTGGGCCCCTGGAGTCACCTATCCCTAGCCTCACAGCTCACGGCACCGCCTCTGCTGCTGCCTGTGAAAGCTCGGCTGGAAGGGCAGGGTAAGGGCTAGGGCAGAGAGGGGCCGCTTCTGGGAAGCCGCTTCTGGCGGTGCTCAGCCTCTGACTGGCTGTGTGATCTTCTCCCAGCCTCCCGATTCTGAGGTGAGAGTTCGAAACCGGAGAACCGTCGAGGTGATTGACATTACTTGGGCCTCTTCATTTGACAGAGGTGGGAACGATGCACACGGCCCCATGTCCTAGTGCCCAAGGTCCCAGAGTACTCAGCAAAGGGCGGAGCCAGGAAGAAAACCCCTGGGCCCTGTTCTCCTGGCTTGGCTCGCAACCGCAATTGAGTTGTGAACCATTTTCCACGCCCTTTCATCCAGTTTCTCATATGGGAGCCGCTTCAAGCTTTACAGTCTGCAGGCTCTAACTCTCCAAGTCTTTGTCCTATTGGGGACCAGAAGAGCGGTTCCAGGTGCACGTGGGTGTGTAATGGGAGGGCGGGGCTGGTGTGGCAGGACGGCCGAGAGACCGGCCGTGGGCAGCTGTCGTGGTCGCAAGTGTTCTTCAGCTGTGCTCGGGAAGGAGGCGTTCTGCCCACGGCTGCCCTGGGCTGCCAGCTGCTGCAAGGGGAGAGAGCAGCCACCTGTGGGGTTCTCCCTTTCCCTTCCTAATGGTCCTCACCTTTGCTGGCGACCCTGCCAACTCTCGCGCTCAGCAAGAAATTCAGGGGGAGTTCTCGGTCCCCCTCCATCTCCTGGGAATGGAACTCACTTCACTGCCCGCCAAGGACTTGGGACAACAGAGCCATTATTCCTGGAACACAGGCTTCCAATGCTCTTGCTGTCACACAGTTCGAGCCGAACCCCCAGGCTGCTGTGCTTTGGTGCTGTTCGGGCCGGGAGAACCGACTCAGCCAGCCTCTCCAGAACCTCCTCTGCCCTGGCTTCAGACTGGCTCACCCAGCTTGTTCTCCCCCCAGATTGGTGGCAGTGGTGCCTGTTTCTCTTTAAGTCTTAGTCCCCTTCTCGCCCCTCCTTTCTTCTCCCTTCCCCTCCCCTCTTCTGTTCTGTAGCACTGGTCGCCTGCCCTCTTTGTCCTATTTAGAACGGGTGCTTCCTCTATCCACCGCAGAAGACAGACAGGAAACTCGGTCTTTAGTTCTTAAGTCAGAGGCAAGGAGACAAATGCTCTCACAGATCGCCCAGCACACGACTCTGGGGAGAGATCCTCAGAGGACGGTCCCAGGACTTGCAGTTCCGAGTGCCATGGTTCCTGATGAGGCTTGCTGGGCTCCGTTACCAGGGCCAGCGGCAGTGACCTATCACTAGGGAGCGCATGGGTGAGAGCAGAGGGCCTCTGCCCCTCCTGAGGAGGAATGTGAGGAGAGGAGGAGGAAGAGAGACGTGGTGATCAGGCATCTGTGAACCGGAGACCAGCAGATTGGCTAGGAGTGTGTGGCCTTCCTGTTTTCTCATTTCTTCTTGTGTAATAGGAGAGGGCTGGCTGAAGGGCCCCTTCTAGAGAAAGTATTCATTAGCTCTCCATCTCCCCGCAGAGCAGGCTCGGGGCCAGGCGGGAGGCAAGAGGCCTGGAATCTGCGGCTCTCAAGGATTTCATGCCTGGGGAGACGAGGATGTGTATGGGCCGGGGCTGAGGCGGTTGAGGCCGTCAGAGACAGCTGATAGAGTGGCAGAGCTGTTCACAAGGCGTGGGTAAGGCTCGGCGCAGGAGGTGGGATGCTGCAAACAAAGCCTTAATGGGGCGGGGGGGAGTTGGTGCTTGCTTGATTTTATTTTTTTGAGACAGGGTCTTGCTGTATAGTCCAGACTGGCCTTGCTTTGAGCTCACTACGCAGCCCAGGCTGGCCTCAAACTCACAACGATCCTCCTGCCTCAGACTCCAGAGTGCTGGGATTACAGGCAAGTGTGATCACACCCTGCTGTGAAGCTGGATTCTTAAAAACATTGTTAAAATTTTGACATTTTTGTTTTTTTTTTGAAGGTAACCGTTAATGCTTACAATTTTTACTTTCACCAGTTTTACATGCTTATACCTGGTAATCTGAGCGATTACATTAAAGATAATGTACAATATAAAAAATTGATATTGTATTTCTTGACATTAATAGTGGTTATGTACATGTTTTTAAGTATTTATTTCAATTTACAGATCACAAACTTTATGCCTGTGTATTATATTAGATAGCTTAAAATATTTAAATAGTGAACAACAGAATCATCATCATAATACAATCTTGAACTGTATAAATAAAATAAAAAGGAATAATGTATAAATTAACAACTATACTTGGAAATGTTATAACATGTGTGTCTAAGACCTGTGGACCAGACAGAAATAAAATACAATAAAAATATATTCAAGATAAACAGAAAACATTCTTTTACGAACCCACCTAGAAGCATTACAACAGTAGGCCATGTACTAGGCCACAAGGGAGGCTTGAGCAAGTCCCGGAGAGTCCTATTCAGACCATGCTTTCCAACCATAATGCCGTCATGGAGTGAGTGGCTTGTAAAAGAGGAATGAAGCCTTATGTCTTTAGAAACCACATACCATTAAATGATACTCAGTTTACCTGGTAGATTTATTTATTTTTTAAAATTTTTATTTTTTGGCGGAACTGGGGATTGAACTCAGGCCCTTATGCTTGCCAGGTGAGCGCTTAGCCTACAAAGCCATCTCCCCAGCCTGATCGTTTAAAAAAATAACAACTTAGAACTGAGTGAAACAAGCCAGGTGGGGTGGCGCATGCCTGTAACCCTAGTATTCCAGAGGCTGAGGCAGGAGGATTTCTGTGAGCTCCAGGCCGGACCAGACTACATAGAGACACCCTGTTTAAAACAATCAAAAACTGGGTGAAATGTTGCACATTGGAATTTGTGTAGCCCCGCCGAAGCAGTACTTATGGGCAAATGGGTAGCTTCAGGCACACCAAGAACCAGAAAGATTTGCCACAAATGAGCCACCATAGTCAGATACTACCTTACAGTCCTGAGGGGCATGGCTGTTGAAAAGTCCAATCATGACAAGTGTTTCTCAAGAATCAGCCTAATTTTGACTAAGGTATTTGCATAAAAGCACCCGTTTTAGAAGTCTTTTCTTTTCAAAAGGTCATGAATGCTGAGGTAAAGAATTCAGATGTCCAGAGATTGTGGCATACAGTACAGTTATATTTTTATATTTCAGTGTAGGTGTCCAACCCAGGGCTTTGCCCATGTGAGGCAAATGCTTCCCACTGAGCTACACCCCAACCCTATGTAAAGAACATAACCATCTTGGGAATGGATTAACGGCTCTATCATTTGCTTGTTGTGTGGTCCTAGACACAGTTTGAGTCTCAGGGTCTCATATCCTCATCTATGATGGTGATGAGAAAAGACCCTGAAGATACTTGGAGTCAGATGAGGCATTGCAGGCAAAATGCTTGGCTCCTCAGAGGGATGGAGGAGTATTTCACTTTCCATTTTATTTGAGAAAATCACCAGGGGTGGGACCATAGGCCACATTTTTGAGGAGAACCCAGGAGTTTCTGACAGCTCTGATTAGCAACATCAGTGGCAGCCAGGGCCAACCTCTGAGCAGGGAAATGCCTAATTAGAGCTCTCTGCAGGGCCGGGAGGCTTTCTAGGGCCTCCTTCGTCTTTGTCTCCTGGCTGACATGGTGATGGTGCTGGTAGCAGCAATTTGGGAAAGGACTTGGCTTCCCAGTTGACTTTGGGGTACAGAACTCTGGATGACCTCTGCTCTTTTTGGGGGGTGGCTGGAGGGAGTAGTGCATGGTGTTCATCTCCTTTGGGATCTGCTAGCCTGGGACCCACAAGCACTCAATAGTCTTAATTTCATGGTTAGTACAAATCTCCAGCCTCAAGTTCTGATTGTTCTAATTTATAATTAGAACTGCTAGACAGTGTAGGGATGGACTCAAATCCTTAAAGCCATCAATTAGCATGACTGAGTAGTTTAGCAGTGGCTATCAGCAGGTGGGCACACAGAAACTGTGCCTTTCTTGGATACTAGACTTCTTGGGACAAACGCTCCCTCGGAGGACTCAATGCTGGCTACCTGTCACATCATTGCACAAAGGCAATCTTCTGTCATAACTTGAAAGAAGGAGCAGAATATCCTTCAGGAGGTCAGGAGGCTTTGGTATCTTGTTTTGTTCTCAGTAGGCTTGCACGGACTTACTTATCTTGAAATTAGATACATGGTTCCATGACAGTCACTAAGGGGCATTAAGTTGGCAATGAGGTCACAGAGGATTCCTGAGGAACAGATTCTTGCTCTCAGGTTGAGAGAGTCAAAGATGACTAGGGACAGAGTGGCTGGGTCCGAGGTTGGAGGTAGCAGGGTACATGGAAAGTACTGTGCCACTGAGCCAAGGACAGAGTGCGGAGCAACTCAAGGCACCATAGCTGGCCCTGCGTTTGATGAGGCTGGAGGGGCCAGGAAGGAAAGGACCGAGCCTGCGCAGCTGCTGGGACTTCATCATTATTCTAAAATCAATAGGGTGGCATGGAAACCTGTTTACAGCAGAGAGGTATAATAAATCAGATTTCGTTGTGAAAGTATCATGTGGCTGCTATGTAAGAAAAGATTACCGCGGGGTCAGAATATATTGAGGAGCAGTTCAGATGAGAGATGAGGGAAAGTTGGTGGCCTGATTGGCTACAGATGGAAATGAGCCAAAGGCAGAGAGTTTGGAGCACCAGACTTGCTGATGGGCTAGAAATGACAGTGTAAGTCCGAGGATTCAGACATTCTGGGGGTTCTGAATGGGTGGGGGTGCCATGGGCTGCATCAGGGAAGCCTGAAGAGGCTATACTTTTTTCCTTTGTTCTGGGGATTGAAGCCTGGGGCTTTGCAATGAACTACATTCCCAGCCCTCTTTTAATTTTAATTTTGAGGCTGTCTCATAAAATCATTAAGCTGTCCAGGGTAGCTTGAATTTATGAGCCTCCTGCTTCAGCCTCCAGAATGCTGTGATTGTAGGTGTGTGGCACTATGCCTGGTCAAAGAGGGGAAGCCAAGGGTTCCCATTAGAACATCCAGTGCTTGAGATGCCTTGGAGACATCTTAGTGGAGATATCATATAGCTGATTGGCTGTATGAATCTATGTTTGGATAAATGATCAGAATGGGATATGCAATTTTATGAATCACCCTTCACTTATAGTGTATTATCAGTTCAACTCCACTTGCAAAAACCAAGATGTCTTTACCATTTCTCCTGATATTCCTACCCTGGTACACCTGGTGCCAACATTCTTCCAGTCATTTGATCCAAAATAGGGACATAATTTTGCACTTCTCCTTTTCTTTTATCCTTAAATCAAATTAATCACACACTCTAGGATTTTCTCCTTTGAATGCCTATTTCATCTTTCCCTTACATGTTTTTCAATCCCTTAGGTAAAATCCTTGCGGTTGGTGCCTGTGCCTCACCTCCCAACGCTGGGGTCGCCCCGAGCACTGTGACCAAGTCAGTCTTCAACATGCTTCCTCACCTCTTCCCACAGCACCTGTCGGTGGCTTCTCATTGGTCTGATACGAAATGTTTTCTCAAGGCCTTCTGCCATCTGTCCCCATTCTACTTTGCCACTCTCTGTTCCCTAGGTTAGTTTTTTCTTTCAGTGTGGGAATTGAACCTGAGGCCTCATGTGCATGCAACAAATGCTCTGGCTGAGATACACCCCCAACCCTCATGGAGTGTAACTTCTTTTAGAGTTTCAGAACCATTTGTTCAAATAGGATCTTTTTTTTTTTTTTTT
>NDGM010910422.1:0-11498 GCA_002564305.1 Octomys mimax
ATTTGCTGCTGAGTTTTAAGGGGTTAAAATGGTTTTTTTTCTTTTAAGGGGTTGAGAAAGAATATTTTTCATGGTGACAGAATTTTACTTGAGTTGGGCTTTAAGAATTGAGGGGCATCCTCAGGGACAGGTGTGGCTGTGTCACCTCAGAACATCTACTAAGGAATGTGAACACAGTCTATTCTAACCCCTGGATGGAAAGAAATCTGGACATGGTCTGCAGTTTCAGAATTGGGAGGGGGAGCCACTTATTCTTAGCAGGACACAAAGGTAATAACTCTCTGCCAAGGACAGTGGAGACAGCTTCTCCTCAATCTGGGACTGGAAATCTTGGTGGGACTGAGCTCATCTGGACTGATGTTGGATGTAGGCTGGCAGCAGTAAATAGGCAGGTTCCAAGGGAAAGAATCTTGGTAGATAGTCAGGGGTCTTAGGACTGGGGGATTTTTTCCTCAGGAGCCTCACATGCTGCCCATTCAAGTTACAAGGTGGGCAGGTGCTCAGTAGAGGCTTTGGCTAAGAGGATCTCTTGGGGGATATAAGATAGGCAGAGTTCCTGGTGATTGCAGAGGGGGAAGAAAGCAAGGTAGGGGATCTTGGACTATTTTCCATTGTGGTGACAAAAGTTATCTAAATTGATGAAGGTGTCACAATCAAGAGTTCCTGGGGTGAGAACAGAAGTCTCATTGTCCAACTTGTATTGTGACCAGGGTGTTTGGCATTTGACTTTGAGATTGGAAAAGCCTCTAATGACAGACTTATGACAGTCTAGGACAGAATAACTTTGAGAGGGTATTAAAGAAGAATTGTCCATGGTGCCAAAAAAGATGTAAGGGTGGATAAGAGGAGACTGAAGGCAACAATCATGTTGTGGGAGTCCCAAAAGAGATGTGGGGCCGAAGCCCTCTAAGCAGGCATCCTCAGTCTGAAAGGAGGCCAAGTGGTGAGAAGGAGTAGCTCAGCAGGTCAACAGGACTTCGTAGAGTGGGATCAGGGCTGGCTGAGAGGCACAGAACCAGGAAACAAGCTATCCAAAGTGGGGATAGTCACCCACAGGGGAGAAGTTAGGATGTAATAGAAAATTAAAGAACAGAAAAGGACATTGGTATCAGAGAAATTCTGGAAAGAATGTTGAAAGAATTCTGAAGTTATCCATTCCAAGTTCAAGTTGAAGGAATTACAGGGGAGAGGGCTGGATACAGAGGCAAGGTAGTTGTCCGGGAATGATATTTGCCTTCAAAATGTGTAGAGAAGAAGGAGAAAATGAAAGTATAGAAAGTGTTCTCTGGGCTAAAGTTGAGAAAGGAGCCTTGGAGACATTTGTATTTGAGAAATTGAAGAGTTTACTGTAGGCAGCAAATCCCCAGGGAGAAATGACCCTCTTTGGGTCCCCCCGCCGCAACAAGTTGTCAGTAGGAGAGGTTTGTATTTTAAGCTAGGTTGAACGAGGGATACTCACAGTTTTAGGTGTAATGAATGTGGTTAGGTCAGCAAGGGAGGTCAGAGGCTCATGGTTCACTCAGAAGGGCTGGCAGCAGATCAGGGAAAAGCCCTGGTTGGGAGGGACTGGCAAATGCCTTTGGCATCCTTCCTGGGTTTTCAGCACCAAATGTAAGGTACAAACACATGCAATCGAACAGACCAGGCATTCTGACACAAGTAGATTTATTGGGGGCATCAAGCAGGCTGGCTGTCTAGAGGATCAAGATAGCAGCAAACAAAGGAGGGACAGGAGACTTTACAGGATCTTTCAAGGAGGGTCACCATGGGATGAAACAGCTGAGGAAATGCTAATCATTTCAGGGCTACCTGGTCTGTGGGGGACTTTTAATGTTAACAAGGAGAGTTTCTGTGGTTTCTTGTCCAGGTTAGAGTTAGGTGGATTCATTTTGTGGTTTTGGGCTTGAGACCAAGAGGAAGAAAGTTTGGGGGCCGGGTGCCTGGGAAACTAAGAGGGAGAGTGTTTGGGGCAGGGTGTCTGGGAAACTTTGAATCCTGACCTATCAATCAGATATAGCTACTGTACATCTGTTCTTAGGCATTTTGTGTAGTATGCAATACTAGATGAGAAAGAGAGAAGTTGGGGGAGTCACTCCCTTCCCTTCATTCAACCATGAACACAACACCAGACTAATGATTATCTGTGTTTAGGCATAGGAGGTCATGATGCCCAAGGCAGCAGATCAACAACGCCAGTAAGAGACAGAGTCACATCACCTAGATTCAGAGATATCTGACCACAATGAGCAGCACCTGGAGGTATAAGTGCCTGGTCCTTTAAATACAGGAGATCTGAGTTATCAAGAATTCATTTTCTTCTCCTTTTTCCCCTTTACCCTTCTGTCTGCTCCTTCTGTTAACATCCTGTGATCTTCAATAAATGTAGCTACTTACTACTTACTATGAGGTGTGTGTTTGACAATTCTTTCCTTGTCCAAAAAGTAGACTATTTTGGGCCCATTCAACTGTAATAGTAAGTTCCTACAACTCTTCTAAAAGTAAACATAATGTACATTGAGTACTCTGAAACCCCTATTTACTTTATTAGGACTTTATTCTCATATACAGCTAGATTTTGACCAGGTTTCAGCCCATGTTTTGTAAATTCCTTTTTAAAAAAATACATTTCTCCTTGCAGTTATTCAAACATATCTTTTCTCAGTGGAAGGAAATATAGTTTTTTATAGTTCTCTATTTTTTTCTTACTCTGCAGTGTAGGATATAAATGCTAAGGTTATGAGGTTTTCAGGCTATTTACATTGTGCTACTATTCTTTCATAAAATAGCATTTGAGGCAAAATTTCATCTATAAAGTAGAATCTCCCCAAACATAAAAAAGTTTTCTTTAGCATTCAATCTTCTCTAAAAATTTATATTACTGATTAATTGGGTAGAGTGACAGTGTGTGAATGTTTCAGATTAAGTATTCCAATTATACATATTTTAGAAACATTTCACTGAGATTAATAAGGATATGTTTCAAGTTGGTTAAGATGAATGCTACGTGGAATCATAAAAGCTTGGAAGGGTACAGCATACAAGAATAGCTATTTCTACAGTTCCATAGCCTCTTCAAGTCTTTTTCTTTCTTGCTTTTTTTCTATTTGTTCATGATGTTATGAACTACAACTAACTGCACTGTAAGAAGTTGCTTTTATCCATTTCAGTTGTCACATTCACAGACAACACATTTTAGGCAAAATGAGAATTCTTTCACTTCATATATTCTCTCTCCAAAGACAATTTTTCTTGAAACTTTTGAGTCTATTGCTATGAGCTGTGTATCTTTGGTCACAGTGAGATCATAGTTCACCATGCACCAATCCATGTCAGGATATTGATGATAACCCCAAGATCAATCATGTCACTCTTCTCAGCTTCTGGGTATTGATCCACATCCTCAGTTAACTGAAATCTATTAGGAAGAGAAATGGCAAGGGTATTGGTTACTTGGACAAACAACATGCTTGCAACAGTCATCCAAGAAATTTCAAGATATAGTTTCCCTTCAAAGAGCATGCTGTAGAAAAGACAGTACTATTAAATAAATTCAAGTATAGGTACAATATGACAACATTTCCATTAATAGGATCATTTTGCAAAGCTGGGAAAACATTCATAGCATATGTGGTGAAGTAGTCTTATTGGGAGAGATAAATACAGCAGGATTTTCTATAAAGGTCTGAAAGTGTTTCAGGAAAGTGAAGTAATGCTCAAACATAAAGAGTGAACAGTAAAAATAGAAGTATGTAAATTTCATTACTATTTATCTCACTGCCCCTTCCTTCAGAAGAAATTGAGATTCTGCCTGGAGTTGTAATATCAGAAACAAGCATCCCTATGAAAATGGCTCTGGCTGTGCCTGTGACATAGGATAGTGAAAGAGGCATTGAGAATTAGAAAAGTGGCCCTCAAAATCATAGCTGTGAGATATAAAGCATCATATACACAGAGACAAAGGGAAAAGAAAACTGGACCTAGATCAAACTCAACCATGACAATCTTCAGTCAGTTGACTGGAAATTCAGACTTATGTGAGGAAAAGAACATGGTTTGTAGTGCACACATATTGACTCTATTCATGACTTTCATTTGAGGAACATGAACACTTAGACTGCATTCAAATCAGTGTGGATATCCATGTGGTTTCTGTGACTGAAACCTAGTGTACCCTGTGTACATATGGAGCATATTCTCAACACACACTTGCGCCTGAGCACTGTGTCCACTGCTGGATAATATAGCAACACATTGTGGTACCGTGTTTTAGATCACAGAGAGAGGAAGAATGCTGCCTCAGTTTTAATATCACATTAAGTGTGCAGTGTTTCCTTTCATGAATAATAAATTAGACTTCTTGTGCTTTCATTTTATTGTCTGAAAAATGAGAATCATGATAGTACCTATAACTACATGTTGTATGGATTATATGCTAGACAACTTTGTAATTTGAGATTGCTATGGTTAATGAAATTTTAGAAGTTTGTCTCCTCCCCATTTGTCCAGAGGTCAAGTCATACATATAATTATCTCTTTAAAATGTCAGCCAGAAAAAACGAGATTACTTTCTCTAAGCCATCTTAAATATATGGCATTTGTAATTTTGTATACTTTTATTCATTTATATTTTACATCATCTATAAAATTACTATGGATGGGTGGTTTTATATTAGTTTTTATAAGGCAAAACAAAATACTACTAGCTATAACATACAGAAGTGAAATATACTTAATGATCTATGAATAGTGTTTGAATTAAATTGAAAGTATATGTTAACTTTTTTGAGTTCTCATATGGTAGGCAAGAATGATATATGAGTACATATATGCACTATTTACAGTGTTATGTACCAGCAACATGGGAACATCACCAATTTAGAAATACCTTTGCATATATTCTTTTCCATGGTACAGTGTATATGTTTATTATTACTGTCTTTTATGAAAACAGTATAAAGGATAAATGAAGGGCAATGCTTTATCAGTTATATAAGGATACAGTTCTCTTGTTGCTTTTCATGTGGTTTCTCTAAATTCTCCAGGTTCAAATCTCAAGATCCTGTTGATCAATCTGAACTAACCATGCCCATTGCATCTTCACAGTGATGGATAAATATTCTAGTTCAATCTATCAATTCTTACGGCTTTTCTAATCACTATAATTTAGTTTCCTCCAATAGTATAATTATAAGATTATATTATACTTTAATTATTCTTGAACTTAATGTGTTTGTGCATATTTTGGATTTTAAAAAACAAGCTGCAACTTTCCTCCATGAAATGTCTCTGTTTTAATTATTTTACAATGTGGTGGTTTAACTTAGTGCTTTATAGAATTTATATTATTTTGATTAGAATTATGGTGTTGTTCAGACACATGAATTTTTTTCCTCATTTATTTTTTATTTTATTTGCAATTTAGTATAATCCACACAATCAAATATTTTCATTATAGCTTATTTTTTATAGGTTAAATGTAAATATTCTTGTTCCTTAGAATTAGAAGTTCTATAACTTCCAATTCAGTTTCTTGCATCAGGCGCACTAAATTTTCCAACAGAATATATTTTCCTTATGGAATTTTTCTATAGTTAAAACACTATTTCAAAAATATGTAATTAACTTTTAGCACAATACCTACAAAATCTATTAAAATGTTCCTATTTGAAAGCAAGTCATATTAGTCATATGTTCTTTTTTTAAATTTTAAAAATTATTTATATATATATTCATTTATTTATTTGGTACAAGGTCTTGGCAGCTCAGACCTGTAGTGATCTGCCTGTCTCAGCTTCTCCAGCACTGTAATTATAGGCATGCACCACCATGCCTGGTTCTGGTGGCTGGCATGGCGCACCCCAGGGTTCTAGGGCTGGCAGGGCATGTGGTATTGGGGATTGAACCTGAATCCTTGTGCTTACCAGGCAGGCACTTAGATTGCTGAGCTATCTCGCCAGCCCAAAACATTGCTAACTTAAAACATTAAGCATTTTTCTCGTCTACAGCAATAAATTCATAATATCAAATTCCACGCTTTTGTTAATTGCACCTTAAACTTACTCTAAAATTTTTATTACACTCATACCTAAAAGGATCAAAACTCTTATCATCCTAATGATTCATTAAAAAGTGATGCTACTTGACATCCTGAAATTTTATCTAATTAAAAATATTCTGAATACACAGTGTACTCAGTAGCACAGTGCCAGTTAGTTCTATTTTTAATTTTTGAAATATGTCTGATGAGGCTGTACTATTTATATATTTCATATTTGCACAAATGCTGTGTATCCCACTTCTTTCTAATTGCCTTTGTAAGCATTTGCTAATCTTACTCTTAGATCATAACCATTCTCATTGAACTGAGGTGATGGTCTCTGTTTTCAGCCTCTCCAGCGCTGGGATTACACACATGCGTCACCACGTCCACTCACAGTGGCTGGCTGGCTCAACGGGACCAGGGGCAGTGCCGCATGGCATCTAGTGCCAGGGATCAAGCCCCACGCCCTGCACTTGCCTACGTAGGTACCTAGCCTGCTGAGCTCTCTCACCGCCCTTCTCTCCTGGCTTTGACTTTTGTCAGCCTGATGATGAAAATGTTGAACACTATTTTTTCACATAACTGGACATTTGTATGCCTTCTACTAAGGTAAGAATTTAGTTTTGTGCTCATTTAAAAATCATATTTTATTTTACTATTAAATTATTTAAGTTTCCCATATATTTTAGATATAACCCATTTCCAGAAAGTGAACTTGCAAAAATTTTATTTCATTCTTGTCTTCAGTCTGTTGAATGTTTCTTTTGATATACTGAAAACTTTTGATTTGTTAGGACACATTTGTCAAATTTTGTGCTTGTTTTTCCTTCTTTTTAAATTCTTGTCCTAAACTTGGTGCCCAGAACAATGCTATAGAAAACTGCCTCTGTTTTTCTTCCATGGCTCTATGATTTCAAGTCTTTAACTCAGTTTTGAATTGATTTTTACATATGATGAGGGATAGAGGTGTAGTTTCATTCTTCATGTAGGTATCTATTTTTTGAACTATTGGTTGTCAAAGAAGGATGCCTGCCCACGTATAGGAAGTCAGTGTGATGAAGAGAAATCTGATTTGGTGAGTTTATTGCAGCACTCTCCAGAAAACTCAGATAGGAATTCAGTCTGAGGATTCTCAAAGGGTAAAGGAATAGAGGAAATATTAAAGACGTGTGCGTATATAGACACATACAGTATATATGTGTGTGTGTTCAAAGTGAGTCAAAATCAATAATACAAAAAGAATGAAATCTTGTTATTTGTGTAAAAATAAATGAACCTGGAAGACACAATGGTAGTTGAAGCTGCACAGGCTAAGAAAAATGCTGTGTGATTTCATTCACACATGGAATTTATTACAAAAGTAATAAATATTTAAGATGATAATAAATGAAATATGCTGATCAAATGTGCACATTTTCATGTTTTGTCAGTCTCTCTAATTGCAAGTAATTTTTTTTAAATGTATTTAGTACAGACTCTACAGGGTCTTACTACACAGATCGGCCTCGTAGTGGTCCTTTTGTTTTCAGCTTGCCAAGCACTAGGAGTAAAGGCGCACACCACCACATCCAGTCTCAGTGGCGTTTCAGCACACCCCAGGGACAGGGCCTACATGTGGTGCCTGGGATCATGCTGTGGTCCCTGCCCTTTTCCTAAGCAGGTGCTTTAGTCCATCGAGCTTTCTGGCCGGCCTTGCCAGCAATTTCTAAATGCTCTTAAATTTGACAATGTTTATAAAGAAATAATTGTTTTATCAATGGATGTACTTTCTTATTTATTTACTTTTCCTCATATTAAAAATTACAGTGTTGAATTTTATGCAAAAGTACATACATTACACTGGACTTAAAACTATGTGCAATTATTATGTATAAATTAAATTTTAAAAAAATCCTGAAGACTTCTTGGTCTTAGCCATCTGAATTTACTATGAAATATTTCTAGAGGGCTGGCCAAATAGCTCAGCAGTCACAGGGCCAGGGCTTGCATCCCCAGGCCTGCAGTGCCAGCCCCCACCCTGGTGCACGTCTGAGATGGCAATTGAGATTGGGCATGGTGGCAGACGCCTGTAATCCCAGCTCTTGAGAGGCTGTAAACAGGCGGATCACTATGAGTTTGATCTAGTAGTGAGACCTTGAGCACCCTGTAGACCTTTCCCCAAAATACTATATATATATATATATATATATATATATATATATATATATATATATTTCTAGAAACCTAAAGAGTAAATAAGATACAAAAGGTACAATAGACATTTTGAAATGGGAAGAAACTGTCAATAGGAAAGAGGAACTAGAATGAGGAAAAAAGGATAGAAAGGAAGGGGAAAATAAATATAAGGTAGCTAAGATATTTATGGTAGCTGAAGCTGCACAGGCTGAGAAAAATAATGTATGATCATTCACATATGGAATTTTAGAAAAACCTATCTTGCAGAAGTAGTTTCTCTTAATTCATTGAAAATAGGTTTGTGTTAATACCAAATGGACCATTTTTTGTACTTATATTCTTTATTTTGTAGACAAAAATTTACAATAGTACTGTTATTCTATTTTTGCTTTGCAATTTTGTTTTATTTTCTCTATAAAATAAAAAAATTCAAAATAATTATTGATCAATAGTTTTGTTTAGGTTTGTTTTGCTTCATTGTGTCTTTGATACTCGTGATGTCAGCAAGGATGTACCCTGGCAATTAGTGTAAGTGTTCACGCTTAGTTGTTTCCCCAATCTATCACTATGTCATCGCAGTCCACAGCGAGGGTTACAGGGCAGCAGCAGATGAGGAAAACATGATCTCCATCTGCTGCTCCCAGCTGCAGGTTCTCTGCCCTCAGTCCTTCCTGCTGTGCTGTCCTGCAGGGCAGAAGCCATTGGAAAGGCAGCCAGTTGGTCCCTGAAATGCTAGCTGTAGAACATGTGTAATAAATACACTGATGGCTTTTTGCAATAGGATTATACCAATCCTTGGTTTCCTGTAGTACAATTAAGCACTATAAAATAACTTAGGGAAGAAAATAGTTGTTCACCAAGAAAAAGAACTTGGGTAAAGCAAGGAAACAAAATTGAAAAATAAGGCAAATGCCTCTCACATTCAGTAAGATAAACAGCTGCAGCAAAGATGGTAATAAGAGAGAAAGTATAATTAAACCAGATGTTTTAAAGCATGTAATTTAAAAATGATATACAACATTGATTTTTAAATATAAGTGTAAATAAAAAGGCTATATTGGAAACATAATTAAAACTAAAAAGAAACAAAAATAAACTTAGGGAAAACAAAATTAAGATGGTAGTCAATAACAGACTTTGCTTAGACAACAAAATATTAGCTAGTGAAGGGAACTTTTCCTTCATTTTTCAATGTCACTGCTGCTTAAATAAATATGTATTTAACAGGGTTCCATAGAAGTTTCAATGTAGATGAAGCATAATATCGTTGAAATGCTTACTAAAGCCTGAGTAAACATCAGAGACCATGAAACTAAAAATGAAATTTCCTGTTTATAAATGCAGTTCAAGTTTTTCTAGCTAATACTTTCAAGCAATTATAGTCTTCAGGTACAAGAAAGCTCAGTGGTGAGTCTAATTCAACAATATATTTATTTAGACTCTTGGTTTTCTCAGATTTCTCATCTTAGCCTAAATTCTATCCCTACTTATACTATCAGTCTCCTTCCACCCTGAAACTAAGTTCCACTTTGTCACCTAGTCTAACACAGACCCACGTCTCTCTTTTTGATCTTGTGTTTCCTTCACTAATGTAGTACTGCTCCCCACTTGGATCTTATTATGCTAACTTCTGTCAAATCCAGTCATTGTCAAATTTGGGACTACTTTCTAGGCTCTCTACAGTAGAAACAACTTTTGAAAAAGAGAGAGAGATGGAATGAATTGGGAGAAGTGACAGGGAGAGACAGAGCAAGCTGGGTTTGCTTCAAAGCACACAGCGTCAATGCATCCTGTCAGGGAGCCTGCATATGCAGCAACCGTGGGAGAGACACCCTGGAGGACCTAGTTGTTTCCCTGTGAATTTTTATCAGTTTGATACTTCAGTTAACTACAATTTTAGTATGTATACATTGTACTCTAAAATAACAATTGCTGTTAGGTACTATAATTTAGAAAAGCCAGTCCCACACCAAACATACATAAAGGACAATGTGATCCAAGATTAACTAGAACACTGTTTCGGTTTGTGCTTAGCTGTTCCCCCAAAGCCTCATGCCATGCAGTCCTGGGGCAGCTTCTGCAGCTTGTGATTGATTATTGTGGGTGTGGATGCTGTGCCTGCCTTGAGGCAGGTAATTTGCATTACAGTGACAGAGAGGCTAGCTAGCTGCCTGAGCTGCTGCCACTCCTTTTGCTCCCTCCTTTTTGCCACCACTATGAAAGTTGCTCTCTGCCATGTGCTATTCTGTCTTGAATCCAGCTGAGTGTAGACTGAAACCTCCAGTAACGGTGAGCTAAATAAATCTTTCCTTCCTTCATTTTGAGTGTCAGGTATTTGTCCCACAAATAAGAGAAAAGTAACTGAGACAAACACAATTAGAATATTCCAAGTAAGTAGAATAATAAGATTGCACTACATTGCTGGAACTGACTGAATAATTCCCAGATATTAGGCTGCCACTGACAAACTCTCCCTGCAAACTTGGGGGCAGTAGAGTTACAAAATGAAACTATTCTTCTGCTCCAAATGTGTAGGTATATAGAAGTAACAGTTCTCCACTCCCAGGGGGAAGCTTTTCATAGAGAAGCAGATCTCTTCACAGCTCTGTTATACAATTGGTTAGGAGGATTTGCAATCTGCCAGAAGATGTCAGTTCATTGAACTACAAAACTCAAGCACACAACACAAAACACAAACACTGACCAAACTATTACTAAACATTTGAGCACCTAAAATTGATGATATATACAAATATATTAGAGTAGAAGTTTCCAAGAAAAGAATAATAATGTTATGAAAGTAAAGTAGTCTTACAAGAACAAACACTGGAGTCCTACCTGCCCCGTGGGAATTCCAAATAGGACCTAGTGAAGGAGTCCCCATGGGGACTATGTCTGGGTGTTCAGGTGCATCTTGCATTGAATATGGGAAGACTTCGGAGTGATAGCAGCTTAGTTCTGAAGCCCATTCCTAGGAATGGCAACAGTGCAGGCTGCCACACCAGCTTCAGCACAGAAGCCATACAGGAGGAAAGCAGTCTGAAGAATACTTAGGAGTTTTTCAAGAAAGTAAGCAAGTTGGGCTGGCCAGATAGCTCAGTGGACTAAAGTGCCTGCTCAGGCAGGCACAGGGACAGGGTTTTGATTTCTGGTGTGTCATGCTGACCCCACTCCCGGGATGTACTGAGACAGTGACTGAGGCCGGGCTTGGCAGCGCAAGCCTGTAATCCCAGTGCTTGGGAGGCTGAAAACAGGAGGATCACTACAAGTCTAATCTGTGTAG
>NDGM010910588.1:0-13118 GCA_002564305.1 Octomys mimax
AACTCAGGCCCTTGTGCTTGCCAGGCAAGCGCTTATTCTACTGAGCTATCTCCCCGGCCCCATAGGATACTTTCCCAGGAAATAAGACAAGCTAATGTCTAAAAGAGAGAAAAAAATACAGGTCAGGTATCTGGTTTTTTGGGTGGTGGGCAATGCTGAAGAGGTGACTGTGAGTGACCTCCAGCATGGCCCGGCAAGGAACTGCTCCAAGCAGAGCGCAACATGGAGCACAAACACAGTGTCTGTCTCATGCCAGGCACTGTCACAGACTCTGGGGATGCAAAGATCACACCGGCAAAGCAGACATTCATTCCACCAGGACTTCCACAGCTTCATACATGCACCCTTTCTCACTGCCCCTCAATAGTACGCGCACCTTCCAAATGCCCAGTGCTGTCCTTTCTGCAATGCTTGCATACCTCAGCCCTGTGATTGGCATCCTCCTGCTCCCGCTCCCTCAGGCCCTCGAGCCAGGGCCTGGAGTCCTTCTTTCCCCTCCTCGCCCACCGCACCTTCCCTCTGCCTCTTTCACACCACCCCTGCCACTCCACAGGCAGCTTTCCCGCTCTCCAGCTATTGGCTCCTTGCTGAGGGCAGGCCCCTGTCTGCTCCTAACAGCTCTTTAGGTCCCTAGTATGGACCACTTCAGATCAAACCTTCTCCTTCACTTTTAATGTGCATATGAAAACAGTAATACCCATCTTAGAGGATGATGGGAGTTGGCAGATATAAAGCCATAAGCAGATCTGGAGCTTAGGAAATACTCAATTAGCAGTCATTATTATTATTACTGTTAGTGCTTGAGAATGACCAAGAGGAAACCAGAGAATAAAACAAGTCTTAAGCTATTCTAAACCCCAAACACTTAGTGTGAACTACATTATATACCGTTATTTCTTCACTTGTCTGTATCTCCTACCAGACTTAGAATTTATTCAGGATCTAGAAAACATCAGATATGTAACAAATTCTTACTGAATTGAAAATAAATATCTAGGGCTGGCGAGATAGCTCAATGGACTAAGCATCTGCTTAGGCAAGTGCAGAAATTGGGGTTCAACCCCTGGCACCACATGCTGCGCTGGCCCTGCCCCCAGGCACACTGAGACAGTGACCAAGTCCGGGTGCAGCAGCACACGCCTGTAATCCCAGTGCTGGGGAGGCTGAAAATAGAAGGAGTCACTACGAGTCCAAGCTGCATAGTGAGACCCTGTACCAAATACATAAAAAGTAAAAGAAAATATCTAATAATACATTATATACGCATTAATAGCCTACCATGCCATTTTAAGCAAATCACTACTACAGAATATAATTTTAAAAATACAGGGAAGATAACTTTTTGTATCATAGGCTTTATGCCCTTGTTTCCAATCTAAAAATTACACTTGGGCTCTAACAGAAAAAGATGCTAAAATATTTAACTTTCCAAAATGTCATATTTGAATCACTTTACCAACACATACACGAGACTATGTTAGACAGTCAAGACGTCTGCTTTCTTGGCCAGAAACTGTAGGCGTTTGTGGGGATGTAAGCTGGAGATAGCAAATATAAAACAACAGCCTTCAGAACGAGAGTGGCCCACAGCCCAGGGTCACCCAGTGTGGGGCGCTGCAAGTTCTGTGTTCCCCAAGTCTGAGTGCGCCTAAGACTTGAAAGTAAAAATGGACCTGTTCTCGTCTCCCACATACAAGCTCTAGAATGCAGGCTCTGAACTTCTCTTGCTACCTCTGATTCAATATTTCCCAGTGCAGTTGGGCTTAAGGGTACCATAACAGACTTTACTAATTCTTAGCTAGTCACTGACCTGCTCTAGGACATTACTGGGAAATGAACTGTAACATGTGGTGCATGATCTTTAACTCCTTAAGCAGCCAATGAATGTTTCAAGACGTCAGGAAAAAAAAAGAATTGACAGAGGATGGCCAAGACCAGGCTTCATGAGGAACATCACTCCTGTTTTCACCTATGATAAACCTTGGAAGACCGAGATGATAGAACAAGTGGTAAGCAGGTGGGGGCAGGGGCAAAGCCAAAGATGTAAAGTCCCTGAGGTGGACCAGAGTGCATCCAGAATGTGTTGCTGCAGCAACACTGAGAGAACACATGGGGAGTATGGGAGCATGCCAGGAGTCCCGCAGCCAGGTGGCGAGGTGACTCACTTTACCATTACACACATGAAATTATGTCAGACAGTCAAGATATTACTTTGGCTAATGAGGTATAAAATAAAAATAAAAAAAAGAAAAGGCCGGGGAGATGGCTCAGTGGAATAAGCACTTCCCTGACAAGCGCAAGGGCCTGAGTTCGATCCCCAGTTCTGCCAAAAAAAAAAAAAAAAAAAGCTATATTAATATGCTGAGCTGTAAAAAGGCTCAAGTCAACAACTTCAGACAATTGCCAGCTGTGCTGGTAACTCGTTACTATAATGGAGTATTGGACTATATTGGATTATTTTGCTAAATTCAAGTACCCCCAGTCTTTGGACTGACGTCAAGTATGAAAGGTCCTTTAAAGACTTCTCTAAATACAGCTTCTCTAACAGCAATGGATCACTCATCTCTGACAAAACAAAAAGGAGGGATATAAATCAAGGACCGCTATGTATTGAAAAAAATATATGTATATACAAAATAGTTAGGGTAGGTATACAGCTACTTTCTCTTAGCTCAATGAGAATAAAGGTTCATACCAATATTGTTTAGACAAGGTATCATGTCTCATCTTGTCCTCTGAATAACTCCGAAGACAACAATATGCAATATATTAATTATTGTAAATGTCCTACTAACCTATTTTGAAACTGTTTCACTGCTATTTTATCTTTCTCATTGTACTGAATAAAAAATTAAAAACAAAAAAGACATTTCTTTGGCTAGAAAATGTAGGTGTTCATGTGAGCAGGGCAAGAAAGTCAATGGCACAATTCTGCATGAGGGTTGCAGAAAGAATAGCCAGGAGAAGGGAAAAAAATAGATAGCAACTGAAATGTTCTAAATAAGAGAGAGAAGCAGATTCAGAAATCAAAATGCTGGGAAAGAATAAACTCACAAAGGTACTCTAATCCATGAAAAGAAAAGTGATCGGCAAACAGCTGACCCAAAAGATGAACACAGCTAATGTTTATTGAAAGCTAATGAAAAGGCTAATAATATTAGTCACTAGGAAAACATGTGTAACATGTTACTAACTTTGCAAAAGTATAAATAAAACACCGTTTTGTTGTGATACACACACACAAACACACACGATAGTTAGGATAGATATACAGCTACTTCTTTTTTTTTTCTACTTTCTCTTAGTCCATTGAGAAGAAAGGTTTGTACTAATATTTAGACAAGATATCATGTCTAAACAATATTAGTACAATATCTTGTCCACTGAATAACTACTCTGAAGACAACAATATGCAATGTATTAATTATTGTATCTGTACTTATTTTTGAAACTGTTTCATTGCTATTTTATCTTTCTCATTAAAATGAAAAACAAATTGAAAAGGCTAATATTTATTGAAAGGCCGTTGTGTGTCAGATACTATACTTATTGTGTTATTCACCTTATTTTATTATACTCTAAAAATTGATAATGATTAATTTATATATGAAATCATAAATGTTATGGCTTACAACTAGATGTCTCCACACAGCCTTATACACTCATAGGTGGGGTTCTCAGAGGTGACTGGATCACTGGATTAGTTGAGGGATGGGCTTATCACTGGGTGGGATTTTGGGAAATGAACCTGGTGGGAAGAATTGGGTCACTGTGGGCATGGCCCGGAATGAAGGAAGGTGTGTGTGCGTGCGCATGTGTCTAATTCCTCTACTCCTGACCCCGCTCGGCTTCCTTCCTGCCCTGCCATGGACTGACCCTCCTCTGCCGCACCCCTCCGCTGTGCCACTCTGCCTTGGAATGAGCTGGCTATAGACTAAAATACTTGCCAACTGGGAGCCAAAATAAAGCTCTTCTCCTTTAACTTATAGATGTCAAGTATTTTGTCCCAGCAACCAGAAAGTAAGACAAGAAAACAAGATGACCTTCCTGTGCTCATTCAGACACAGTGAAGAGGATTACTAATTCAGCAAACACAGAGAACCTACCATTTTCCAAGCACTGTGAAAAAAGTGTTATACACATGCCACCCTAACTGCCAGATTCACACTCAGACTTCACGCCTAAGCTCACCCTTTTCTTGTTTTAAGATGTCCTCGCTCTGACTCAGTGGCAGCATTTGACTCATGCCGTGCTGCTTCCATTTCATGAAATAAAGTTTTTATTTTTTAAAAAAGTCATTATTTTTTTAAGTCAAGAATGCAGTTTTACAGATTCTTTTTAAAACATGGGTGACCAAGAGAAATCATTGTATTTAGTCAACTGTTCATTCATTATTCATATTTTAAACAAGAAAAGCTATTGTTAGCTCTTAGGCCAACATGAAAGAACAGTGTACATCAAAGTTTGAGGTTTCTCATTCTTCCAGTCCCACCTTTCCTGAATCAGATTGAGGACTCTAGCTTCAAAATTATCTAAACAAAATTATACGTATCAAAATTACATAAAACTCTACATTATATTATAGTACTTAATTTACTTGAAAGGATTATATTAGAAGAAAAATCCCATAATTAATTTGCATATCTATAGCATTCAGAATATTAATTAAAATACACACAGAACTCTATGACAGTTAGAAATGTTTATTTACTTGATAATTATTAAGCACTTACAAAGCACAAGATAACATGATTGTAGGAGATACAAAAATTACTGAGACATATACTATTTCCACGAGTTTCAGTGGTAGAAACTCATGGTAGAAGATACAAGCATAATTCTAGTTCAGGGTATGTGGCTGCTGGGAGACAATTCTCCAGGGGTCTCTTGCATTTTTGTAAATATTGTGAATGAAACAATGACTATCCTTTGTTATGAATTCTCTCTTTCAGGCTGTTTCTACAGCAAACAGCCCTGGAAGGAGAGTGGTATCACAATCTGGAGCAAAGGGTGGCTTTGCTTACAGTCCTGGAAGATGTACACAGCGCCTCTCGGGTGTGCAAAGAAGAGGAATGCTTAAAGCCCAGTACAATGTGTCCCTCCAAAAACAAAGGGCAGGTGTGTTTTCTGCCCATTATAAAAGGTTTTTGTGCAGCAATACAATCTCTCTTTGTATCATCTTTCTGGGTTCAGAAATCAGTGTAAATCTAATCAGGTATTATATCTATAAATAATAAACTATCCTTTGTTTCTAATTGAGAGGCTCTGTGTTTTCTACTAGCATCTAAGAAACTGTGGTAAGTTAAAATACCACATCCTTGACTGCTCTCAGTTGCAAAAATGACAACAAATTCTTTTCCTTCCTTTATCCATTCCCTTTCTCATTATCTGGAATATCCATGTGATTTGCTTGGCCAGTAGGGCACAAACAGAAATTTAGAAAGTACATGTAGATTAAAGTTTGCACTACTGCTGCTAGAATTTAATCATGTCAAAAAGCCGGGGCTTCAAATACTGGCAAAGACTACTCAGTGGTAGTCTAAGTACCACTGAGTTAGGTCCCTAGCCTCTGACGTAAGGCATACTGGGAGGGCTTCCCTGGGCATGACCTACCAGAGCATGTGGAGCACTGTGGGAGACAAGATCAAAAACAGAGTAGCAAAGATCACTGAAAAGTGTCAACCAGCAAAATGGCCTTTTGTCCCACATGCCATGTATCCACTCAGACTCTGTTGGCTATACACGTGCACAAACCAAGGCATTTCCCAATTAAATTCAAAACCTAGGAGGCAGAAACAAGTTAACCATGAAGAAAGCTAAACTTTGGTCTACAGGAAGAAAAAACTTGCATGACATAAAGTGCACAGATCAAAACAAGGATACTGAAGTTACTGTGACCACCCAGGCCACTTAAAGGACTGCTGTGGCCTACACTGATCTCTGAGAGATTTTGGTGAAGGAAATTTTTTTAAATATCACAAAGTTATTTGCTTGCTTATATAGAGATTGATACATTTTAAAAATATTACCTAATTAGCTGAAGTAATGTTGAAAAATTAAATAGGAATTTTTAAATACATATTCACAAATTAATTTCAAAAAATTTCTGGCTAATCCTTCTCTATATCGGGAAGAAGCAGACTAGTGGTTATGAGTTAGACACAGACATTGGCCCCAGATCTGCCAGCTAGGAACTCTGTAACTACTCATTTCAGTTCTGCATTATAACAAATTACTTGTCCTCTGAGGCTCGATTTCCTTAGATGGAAAGTGGCGATTTTAATGGTATGTACATGCTTATAAACTGAAGATTACATAAGATCTGCCCGTAAAGTCTTTTGTCTACGAAAATCACAGGAAATGCTAAACACATGGCACATACTGCAAACGTCCATCTTCAAAATAACGGCAATCAGATCCCCACATACAAGCAGCTCCTGGAACTCAAACTCCACAGTTCTACTAAACAATACACTCTTTTCAAACTCACATGTCAACCCTTCTGTTTCAGGGAGTCAGATGCTTCTCTGTACTAGGGGCAAATGATTAGAAGGCATTAGGAACATGTATTGAAGATAAAGAAAAAATCAGAAACACAACATATATTTGGGAATATTTTTATTTTCATCAACTGTTTTACAGAGTATTGTGAACTTAAATCAGAAAGATCACCAGCTCTCATTTTGCTCAGGAAAGACATACACCCCAGCACTTAAATTCTAGCAATGACCTAACTGGCTTGTGGTTGAATGACAGTCCAGGAAACACCACGACTCTGTCCTTATTAGTGTCCTAAAGAAGCAAACAAGCTGCCTCGACTTACCCGGAAGTAGTCGCTGCATGCTGCTAGGACTGCCTTGTGAGCATGGAATTTCTGTTCCTCAGCAATCAGGGTGACATCACAGAGAATGCCGTCACTTCTCTGCTGATTCAGGGCAGCCAGGACACTGTCATTGTGAGATTCTGAGTGGCAGAGCCTCTGTCCTGTCAGCATTTCTTGAATGCTACAAAGGAGAGCGATTGAGTGAGTGAACTTATTTAGTTGACTGATTATACTGCGGCTGAGCCCAGGGCCTCTGCTCTGAGCTCCATCCCATGGTTTTGTTGTTTTTTTTTTTTACTTTTGAGACAGGGCCTCACCAATCTCTAAGCCAGCCCGGGCTGGGCTGCTGGGCTCGCCTTCTTGCTCACACCAGCCTTGTTTCCTGGAGGTTCTCAGTGCTTTGGCTTCTAGCACACCTGGAGTTTAACCTTTGAGTTTTCACAGTATTTTCCTCCACTACTTTCTCGTTTTGTTTTTTTCAGAGTTTTCCCCCTTGCTCTGACCAGGTCTCTTTCTCTCTGACTAGATGGTATGGTTTGAGTCTAGTTGTCCCCCCAAAGCCTCATGCAGTCATGGAGCAGCTTTTACAGTTTGTGATTAACTCACGATCTACTGGGATTATGGCTGTGAGTGCTGCTGGGATTATGGGTGTGAGTACTGCACCCAGCCTGGGGCGGACAGCCTGAATGCAACTGAAGGGAGACTGACTTGCTGTCTGCAGCCACAGTTGACCCTGCTCCTGCCCCTTTGCCACTACCATTAACTGCTGGCCCTTGCCATGTGCCACTCTGCCTTGCAGTCTGCTGAGTATAGACTAAAACCTCCAGTAACCGTGAGCTCAATAAATGTTTCCTTCCTTCATTGTGAATGTCGGGTATTTGTCCCAGCAACAAAAGAGTAATTGAGACACTAGAGTCTCTGAGTTTGTATTTGTGCCCATCAGAGTCTTGATAGGACCTACGTGACTGCCGCTAGACCCCTGTCCTCAGTATGGGTACATCTTTCAGAGTAAAATCTGTTGTGTTTGTGTGAGAGAGAGGGACAGGGAAAGAGTCTTAACACTTTATGAATCCCGCTCTTTAACTCTGTTTTCTCCAGTTTTGATCCTTACTAGATCTTCCTACAGAACAAGATATCCCATTAATGAATATGAGAAAGCTGAACAAATGATGGGGGAAAGAACTGCAAATGAAATTATGTATCAGAAGGAAGACATCAAAAGAAATGCCTTCACAAGTTCAAAATTTAAAGGTGGAAGTGGTCTATGTAGATCACATTATCAGCTTTAGAGGTCACGATGTGATCATTATAGATTGCTAGGTTCGTGAGACTGCTAAACCTATCCACTGTGACACTTATTCCTTTATTGTTTGTCTTGCCCTTATATTATCCTTTCAAAACTCTTAGATGAAAATCTAAGATTTCCTAGAATGTAAAGCAAGAGCTATGGACAATTCCAGTTCAGATCAACCAACTTTTCAACATGCTTTACGGTCTCAGGGGAGGTACTGGACTGAGTTAAGCGAGGTATGCCAGTAAGAAGTTACTCTGAGAAGAAAAAAGGGCTATCAAGCCCTGTCTCTGGACAGCTGGCTTTTCTCAAAGCTGAGTGAAGGTAACCCCCAGAAAGGCGCACACACTGGTCACTCCTGCATCCACCCCCTCTGAGCGTGGAAGAGTTGCTCAAAGGTGCCAGAGGTGCTGCCAGCCTTGTTAGCATGGAGGGGCTGACTGGGTCTGCCTGACCGGTGGGATTTGCTTGGTAAATTAGTTAAGCAAAAGTCATCATCTTAAAAATTAATCAAATGCTTCTCAAAAAATGATAGAGTGAAGTTAGTTAAGTTTTATTGGACATTTTTGACTGGGACGCAGCAGAAATATCAGAACTAAGGAAAGAAAAGAACTTGACAGGAAGTGGTAATATAGGAAGCTGTCATAGGAAGGTGGGAGGATTATTTTCAGGTTAAATATGACAGTGAATTTCAAAATGGTTATTGTCACTGATGTTTATCTAGTGGCTGTGGCTATCAAAAGATTTTTAAAATAAGTACTGAAATATCACTGGATACATAATACTTTTTTTTCTAAATTTCTAGTGAAGCCTAGAATAGACATTAATTAGGATCACTCAAAGAAATGAACTGAATAATAAAGAATATATTATCTATGCATAAATCTTTCCTAAAAGGAAGATATTTTATATACTTAGCAAACACACAGGGCTTACCATGTTCAATTATTAATTCATTTAATCTTCTTAATAACCCCAAGAGGCAGGTGCCTTTGTTATCTATGTTATAGATAAGAAAACTGAAGCACTTTGAAAATATAACATCAGAAATACAGTAAAATAATTCCTCTGTTGCTTGGAAAAAAGATAATCTGTACAGAAGATCTCTAAATTATGTTTAAGGGGACAAAAACCCATGACTATTGATTTTATGTTTATAATCATGTATCATTAATCCCAAAATCAGTTCTACAGAATAATATACACGGGCATAATGAAATGATTACAATAAGAAACTGCCTGAAATCATTGTCCAAAATATGTATGTTACACTGCAATTAAAAGTTTCAGAATATTATATATTTTTGTTTGATGTAACCTTAGAAAATAAACTTCACACTTTCATATTTTTTCTCCTCTTTCATCACCTTAAATGCTAAATAAAAGAATTTTGAAATTTCATTTGTAACAGAGCAGAAGAGTATATTAAAATAATTGCCTTCAAGTGTTTCCTTACTCATGTTCCAAATATAGTGCCACAATTCACATCCTTATCATTAAGCCTTAGTATCTGCATTTCAATTATCTCTTGGGAGTGAATAAGCCTTGCCAGGAAAAGAGCAGCTGTAAACTGAAATTTGGCAAAGAATAAAGGGCTCATTTTTAAAACAATAGTGATGCTACACAATTTCACAAGATCTTTCAGCATGGTTTGAAATATTCAAGCTCAAAGAAAATAGCACGCTAAATATTTATGATAGCACTTGGCACAAAATCCTAAATATTTTGAAACCAGTATGTTAGGATTCCTTAAAAACAGAAACAAATACACCAAGATTTGGCAAGAAATAAAGGCCTATGAATCAACAAGTGATTATTGTATTCAAAAATTAAAAGTGACTTCTTTGACTCTCGGATGTAACTCTGCACCAGACCTCAGCCTTCTGAACGAGAAGGTACACTGGCCACAGCACACACCTCAGGGGTGACACGTCTAGTAATGATCATAAGCCAGGGAGAAAAGAATCAATGACTACAGGGTGTCTCCACTTAAGGAGCATGGAGACACGTACTCATGATCAGCTCCCCTGGCATCTGTAATATCCATCAAATTTGCAAATAATACCTCCCAATCCAGAGGAGTTCCTATCCCTACTCGGGAAACAAAGAAAAAAGAAAAGCCACATATTTTAAAAGTTCCTAAGTTATTAAGAAAACATATGAAGGGTATAAGAAGTCACACTGCCCAATACAGGAGCTGCAAGCATGGGTGGCTTTTAGCACACCAAACCAAGAAGCACTGTGAGCATCAGCTGCATGCTGGGTGGCAAAGGCAGTATGAAAACAAAATATCACATTAATATTTTTATATTGATTATATACTTAAATATACTACGTTTGACAGTTGGGGTTATATAAAATATACTGTTAAAATTAACTCGACCTGTTTTTGTTTTAATATTGCTGCTTTAAATTATGTATGCTTTCAATTTTGCTTCTTTTGGGAATCTGCAACTTACCAGGGAAATATGTATCTTTCTATTCTTTTCACCTGAGCCTTATATGGAAGGGCTTCAGGTGACCTCAATCATGGACTGTAATCCTGCATCACAAAGGGCCAAGCCTAACCCCAGCACAACCATGGGCAGCCCCAGAGTCCCCAAGCAGCAGATTGCTTTTCAGTAATGCCAGAGAGTAACCACTTGATGAGCCATATGTCAGCATCCAGCGATGGGGAGATTAATGAACGAGGTCTCTGGAAATAGTTGTATTCATGACTCTGAGCCTGTAACTCTCATTCTGGAACTGATGGTGCAAACTAATAAATCAAATGCAGAACATAATGTTCATAACAGTGTACACCCTCCTAATAGCGGGCCACTGTTCAGGTGCAAATTGCTACTCTGACTTCTGAGAGTTAACATTTTTGACCACAGAAATCCCACAGGGTCTGATTTTCACAGAATAAAATCAGGGTTTTTTTGTTTTTGGTGTTTTTGTTTTGTTTTGTTTTCAGGGGAAAGCACACACACAGGCCCCCTCTCAAATTATGCAGTTGAGTTTCCCACACTGGGGAAATCGTAGGGGCCAGCACCTCCAGAGCGCAATGCATGAGCCTCGGCCTGGAAAACCCACCTTCGTGCTCACGGCCTCTCCGCTGCCAGGGAAGTCTATGCAGAAGAGAATTGGGCTGAGCTCAGTTTTTAGGATGTAAATTCTAGATAACATTATGGTTTTAAATGTCCACATTTCAAATTCTAAAATTTAAGCAAATTTCCATATCAATGTTTACCTAATACTCAGATATACAAAAAATACACGAGTATTTTCAACTTAGGCTACCAATAAAGCATTGCATTCCTTCTTACCAAGAAGTACAAAAAACCTTATTTCTTAAACAGACTACACTAAAAAGAAAAAGAATGGGCAAAATTCTGAAGGATAACACAATTATGCCTGATTATCCTAATTCAGCCTATTGATTATCAAACATCCCAATCACTTCAGTAACATAGTCAAATATATTATAAAACTTAAATTCATGTAAATATATGAATATTAAAAGAATTCTATTTCGTTACATGGGAAGGCTGTCAGACAATATTATAATGCGACTATTTTATACAACACTTTACATTTTACAAAGTCTTTAAATTGAATGCTAAGGGTTAATAGTAATGGCCAGAATAATAAGCAAAATAGATAACACTTGAATGATTCAGAAATAATGAAGACTATTCAGAAGAGAACATAATTATAAATGAATGATTTTGTAGCCTCCTTTCCCTAATTTAGTCACCCAACATATAATTATTCAGCCTTATCGTGTAGGACGGTACTGGGATAAAAATGTGCAAAGCAGATGTGGTCTTAATCCTGTGGAACATTCAGCTGAGCACAGTAGTTACTCATTAATCAAGTAATCTGGCTTCCCTGAAGAAGTAACACTTCAGATACAGGCTAACAAATAAGCTAGCCTGGTGCAAAGAGGAAAGAAGCTTCTCTAGCATGGGAACAGGGAAAACTCTGACCCTGCAGCAGAAGGGGGCACCCCTTGACAAACTGCCTACAGAAGGTTACCGGCCAGAGCCCTATGGACAAGGGAGAGCCTGCCTGGTCTAGGAGACACCTGAGCAGCAGATGCTGCAGCCCATCCATGGAGAACGTCATGGAAGGTTATCCCAGAGCCGTTCAAGTCCCAGAAAATAGCATCTAGGCCACAGTACCAAGAGCAGTCGAGAGACAGGGCTACATCAGAGGAGTTCTGGAACAGTGGCTATAGCTGAGGTACAGACTTTGGCCTTGAAATGGATTACGGGGATAGAATTCCTGAGAGATGAATGAATCTGACAATCAGAGAAGTCTAGAGGTCTTGGTGATGATTATTTATGGAGTTGGGTGGCAACAAGGCGCCCACCAAGATACCCACATTTCAGGTTTGTATAACTTGGTATTCTCAGAAGAGGGGACTAGTGCAATAGCATGAAAACTGCAGAGGAGAAAGATGATAAATTCAGCTTGACATGTTGTTTACATTGTCTTTAAGACTGAAGAGTAGAGATCAAATATGTAGTTTGATTCATGGATCTGGAACTCAGAAAAAAGTCTTAGCTAGAGATATATAAATATACAACTAATATACAAATCTATAAGTAAGACTAATATGCAGAGTGGGTAAAAGAAGCACAACTGTGTCTCAAGAATACATTGAGAGATGGCCAACAGTGGTTGCTGAGAAGATAAGAAAGACGGGATTTAAAGCACAGAGGCAAACTTGGCTTAGTTGTGGGAAAGGGCCAGCCTTTAAGTAGAACTGAACAGGCAGACCAGAACACAATGAAACTTTAAACATTTTTTTTTTTTTTTGGCTTAACGAATCTAAAGATTTCTGTTAACTAGTCTTCACTAGACAATGTAGGCATACAAATTTGGATAGCTGAGTTCATCTGGATTAGGGTTTTCTCTAGAAAATGTATCAAAAATACCCAAAATTGGGCTGGGGATATAACTTAATGACATAAGTACATGCCTGGCAAGCACAAGGCTCCAAGTTAGATCCCTGGT
>NDGM010910594.1:0-16990 GCA_002564305.1 Octomys mimax
CTACTGTGCATATTTAATCATTTTATGAGAAAAGTGTGTGAAAACTTTAGATAGTTTAGTCATATATTTTCTCTTGTAAATCTCTCCATTATAGTTTTACTTATTTTTAAGATGACTGTGTCAGTATATTCTTTTTTCATCTTTATCATAACTGGTTATTGAACCAAGGACCTTCTCAGTAAGCTCCAGCCTCCATTTTTTATTTAAATTATCCAAATTATTAAATTACCCAGATTGGGCTCCCACTCCCACCCTGCTGCCTCAGCCTCCCAGAGTGCTGGAATTACAGGTGTGCACCACTATACCCAACTTATTTTCTTCATTGTGCTGTTGAATCAATGTCTAATAGCTATTGTTCTTTGTGACTTTTGGTCTTAGATCTATTTTGTCTGATATTAGGACTGACAGCCCCTATTTCTCGAGGAAGAGGTATATCTCTTCTGCCCCTTTTTCTCTCTCAATCTCTCAGTGTCTGTCTCTAAAGCCCTTTTGTGTCTGCACCGTGAGTCTGCTCTCGGGCTGACCAGTGTCCCTCGTGCGTCCGTGGCATCCATGGGGCAGTAAGCCTGGTGTCTCTGCAACCTTGCAGTTACTAAGTCTCCTAATTACTATGGCTCTGCACCTTCTTCTTTGCCCCTTCCTGCTGTCTAGGGCTGGGAAGATGCTACCTCTCCCCTTCAGCCCCCACACTACGGGCTAAGCAAACCCCCTGGGCACAGCCTCCCACATGGACTGGTACCCTGGGTGCCCCAAGATCTGTTACCTTAAGGGCCTGGGTGTCCACCCTCGACAGGAATGGGAAGGAGGGATGGTGAGACAGCACACACACCCCACAACGTCCCCCCACGGGGCAGCAGTGGTGCGGTGACCAGGGACTCAGCAGGAACAGTATGGCCAGGCCTGTGTCCCAGCACTGCCTGCCCCAGCCAGACCTTGCACTGGAGCAGTCTGGCCCAAGCCCCGCCCTCCCTGTGTTCCCCCGGGTGTCCTTGAGCCAGGAAATTCTCCATGAGCGCGAGTTATGCCCAGCCCTGCCTGGCTGCCGATCAGCGCCAGGGCCCCCTGGGCACAGGGCAGAAGAGGAGGACCTGGAGCACTTTCTCAGAGAAGACCCTGCAGGCCAGGCAGCCTGCACCCAGCTCAGGCGCAGCCCAGCCCCGTCGGCGGGATGATGAATGGACGCTATTTTTAAAGGGAGACGCTGCAGAGATCATTTCTATTTGTTTTTGTGGCTGAGTCGGGCCATGGTGGCTCCGTATTAATATAGCTCTGTCGGAGATAAACTGGAGAGGCTGAGCTCTGAACCCGCCGATACCATCGAGCTCCACAGGGGAAAAAACGCCGCGTAATAATCTGGTGAAGGTTTTCTAAATTAAGACCAAACAGATGACCCATGGTGTATCGCCACATCAGCCACATCTGCCTCTGTGCTCCCATCCATCTGGGCTGCCCATGATGGCGGGCAAGGCAGGCGTGTCAGAGCCAGGCCTGTCACAGCCACGTGGCCGGAAGGCAGTGGCTCCCGCGCAGTGGTGCTGCACACAGGCAGAGACCACACAGATGCCCCCAACTCCTGGATGGGGGTGCCAGGCTTAGACCCTCAAGCAGGCCAGAGGCAGAAGTGTGGGGTGGGTCCAACCCGCGGCATGCACTGGTCTTCTGAGAGTCCACCAGCATCCACCTCATAACTGTTGCCCTTGCCAAGTTCGACCCCTCCAACAGCAGCATCACACCACCCTCTGCTTCAAACCAGGGCCACAGGAGGAGAAGCCACAGGGCCAGGAGGGCAGAACCAGGCTACAGGGCGAAGACAGAGTCACCAAGGGCCATGGTGAAGGGACACGGGAACTTGGGCCACTCAGGACAGGGCCAACAGGCGCTTCTGCAGCCCACGGGGAAGGGACCAGCAGAGAAGGAGCCACAGCCACGGCTCTGGAAAGCACGGGGCCACCTGCAGCTGGGGCCTAGGCTGCTCTCCAGAGCCCCTGCGGTCAGCTCTGTCCCCACGGCCAGCTCCAAGGGGTCTATGCTCAGCATCCTTAGCACTCAGGTTGTGGGGCCTTGTCCCCTACATGTGCCATGCAGAGTCCAGGACAGTCTACCCTGAACCCGTCCATGACACTGGCACCCACTGAGGCAGAGCCCATGAGGGGTCCAAGCAGCCTCACCCTGTGTCAGATGCCTGTGCAGGGACTATCGGCACATGCAGCCCCCAGGCCAGGTGCACCACAGGCCTTGTCTCATCCTGCAAATCCTGCAGGGCTTCCGTGGCGGATGCCCTCCCGGTGCCAGCTCCAGACCCCACAAGCCCAAGCCCCACAGCCTTGCTATCCACTGTGTCCACACCGAGAAAGCGTGAGTGGATGCTCAGAGGCCCAGAGGCCTGGAGGGCCTGCTCCTTGGCAGGAGCAGCCTTCTGTACAGGCAGATGGCCACGGCCCAGGCCCAGGTTCCTATTGGAGGTGGCATCTGAGGGCCCTTGCTTCCATCAGCCACGCCTGGCCCTGGCAGTACCAGGCATGTCTACAGCCTATGAGGTAAGGGTCAGTACCACCCTCACCTGCCCGGAGGAGCCTGGATATCAGCAGGGACCCGGGCCCCTCTAGACATTCTGCTACATGGGACCAGCCCAGGCCCTTGCTGCCCCCAACACCACACTGCCCCAAGCACCCCCACCCCCATGCAGATCAATAGCTTCAGAAATCTGAAAAGAGCCCAAACAAAGAAGTGGGCTTGTAAGTATCCAGCTTGTATCAGCTGATAAATGGTCCCCTCTTTAAGGGACTTATCTCTTTAGGACTTGCGGGATGAGGGATGGCATCATTTGTCCCGTCGGCTCGTCTGGACCAGCCAAGCCGGATCTATTTAAAAGATAGCGCGATACTGTCGACAGCAATAGACAGGGTAATTGCGGAGCGACTGCCGGGGTATAAATTACACGGCTCTAAGTGGCGGAGCGGCCACGGGAGAGCGGGAAACTCCTGACAACTCACTCCTCCCGCTGCCCCGCCGACTGCTTATCACGGGCCCACAGGAGAAACGCACTCTGGGTGAAAAAATTAAGTATTGATCAAATTAACAGTTTTTACTGATCTTTTTAAGGGAGAAAAGGAGAGCAACAATTAAATTTAGAACACAAAAGACTTGGCAGGATAACTCTTGACCCACGTGGCAAAGTGGGTGACCCCGACAAGCAGGAAATACAGCCAGGGTAACGGCCAGCCATAGGAGGGGACCTGCAAGAATGCTCGTCCCTTGGGGGCAGCAACCCTGTCCAGCCGGCCAGCTGCAGCCAAGCCCTGTGGCCAGCCCTCCTAGCGAGCCCCGCCCCCACCACCTCCAGGCACCCCAGGTGCCACAGAGCCAGCCTGGATCCGCAAGTCACACCACAGCCAGGTGGGCTCTGTGGAGGGAACATACAGCTGGCTTGGTGAGGAGGGACCCAGTCCAGGCTGGGCATTGCGTCCCCCACCCTGATGGCCGTGCTGTTCCCTCCGGGGGTGTCAGGGACCCTGGAGTTAGTACTGGAGAGAGAACTCGCTCTTCAGGTGCCCCTACTTCTGTGGTTGGGCCATTCACTTGCACAGAGATTCAGGGACATGTCCACCCTGCCAACAGCCACCCCAGGGGAGAATAGCCCACCTAGGCGCTGTGGGAAACTGGGTGGGTTCCGGAGGGTGGATGGGTGACATGCAGAACCTATGAGGGTGAGGGCTCCTACCCTACCTTAGCCAAGGGCCAGGCCACAGGAATCCCTAGTGACACAGCCTTATGATCATAGGCAGCAAGGTACCCGCCAGCCCTCCTGCCATCCCTCCCACAGTGGCCAGGCTGGCCTCTGATTTGTGGGGTCTGGTGGGTGCCAATCCTTCCCAGAGGCTTCAGGAGCCTAGGGGGCAGGTGACCACCCCAGGGCCAGTACCCAGCCCAGCCAGGCTGGGTCAGTGTCCCTTGGGCTCTAGCTCAGCCACAGCAAAGGCCTAAGGGTCTCCACTGTGGTCCACTGGGCCTCTGTTTCCTCTCCTGCCCCATCCTGCAGCAGGACAACCCCACCCAGGGTCCCAGTCACTCCTCTCCAGGGCTGCGGTGGCTCCTGCCTGGGCACTGCCACTCTGTGGGAGCCAGAACCTAGCCCCCCAGACCTGGGACCCACAGCCAGCCAACCCACTTCTGCCTCTGGGGTCTGTCCCTGGTGATGTGCAGGTGAAGGTCCCATCCCTCACAGTGACAAGGACAAGGCGTGGCTCAAGGAGATGGGGCCATAGCCCAGGCCACCATGCAGCGCTGAGCCCTGGAGCCACTGTGTCAGCACATGACAGCCCAGCCCCAGGCCTTCTCTCTCCCTCAGGCACCCATAGAAGCCACACTTGGAGCCCAAAGGCCCAGGACAGCAGCCAACATGCCCAGATACAAGGTGACAAAGAAAATCAGAAAACAAGTCGAGAGGGAGGGAGGGAGGGAAGGGCAAGAGAGACCCCATTCATTATTCTCATTGAGGCAGGGTCTTGCCAAGTTGCTGTCCTCCTGCCTCAGCCTTCCAGAGTGCTGGAATTCACAGGCCTGTACCACCACCCCAGCTAAAGCCACCTGCTTTGTAACATGCGACCACCACTGACCTGTGCCTGTCTGGAAGCTGCTGTTTGCAGAGGCGCCAGCCAGGGGACAGGGTGGAGGCAGGGTGCAGAGCACTTGCCTTCCCTGGCTTCTTCCCCAGCACGATGGGGGTGGGGGGCCAGGAGCCACGCAAGCCGGGGCTTGGCTCACTGCATGGCCTTTGGTGTGGGAGACACAAGCCCGGCTCTGCCATGTCCTGTCCACTAGGAGTCACCATGGGGCACCACAGCATACTTATTCTGCACTAAAGGCATTGATGTTGTGCCCAAGTTTTCAACAGTGTCACCAAGGGAGAAGTTGTGGGGAGCGCCTGGGGGGTAATGCAGGGGGCAGGCATGGTTGGGGGACAGAGCCCCTGGCAGTGGAGTGGCACGGGTGTGTCCAGGGTGAAGCCCGCCCTCCAAGAACCCTGTGCAGCATCTATCCCCCACCCTCATTCCCAGGCCCTGAGGGCCTAGATGACACTTGGGCCTCGGCAGACACGGCCACGGCTGCAACCACCAGGCTCAGGGTCCCCACCTCCTGCCCAGCTGCCCAGACTATATACCCCAGTCTGCCCCTCATGTCCCTGCCACTGGGGTCCTCACTGTGCTCAGGCAGTGCCCAGGACACCCCATCCAGGCCTGAGCAGGTTCAGCCCCTCTCAGAGCCCGCCCTGTAGGCATGTTCTATCCTGGGTGGCTCCAGCCTCCTGGAGGGGATGGCAAACCCCCAGGGAGCAGCCTCGGTCTGGCCTGGGCTGGGTCCCCTGGCACTGTTGGTGCCCTGCGTGACTCTAGGAATAACCAGAGCACATGTGGCCCCTTGTCCCTGGCAAGATAGAGGACAGTGGTGAAACTGTCTCCTCTGGGACAGTCATCGGATCCCCAGAGCTGGGGGATTCCCACAAAAAGGCCAGCAAATTCCAGACCCCTGCGTGATCCCTGCCCACATGGCGGCCGGAGCCAGAACCACAGACTGAACTTGGAGGACAGAGACAAAGCCACTGGGCCTCAGCTCCTGGAATCCCAGGGCAGAGACTGGAGCTGCCTGGACACGCCCACCCCACAGAGGCCTGAGGGCAGTGTCCTGCCCAGATACAAGGTGACAAAGAAAATCAGAAAACAAGCAGAGAGAGAGGGAGGGAAGAGGGAAGGAGGGAGGGAGGGAAGGGCAGGAGAGAGAGACCACAGAAGTCTCTCCCAGCCACACGTCCATCAGAAGACAATTTTTAAACGTGACAAATTGCCATCGGATCCTTCTGGAACTGCCCCTCCCACGCTGGATGCCTTTTCTCTGCATAGTAATGTGTCTTTAAAAAAAAAAAAGAAAGAGCCCCTGATATATGTTACAAGAAGTGTATCTCTTTCCCCAAGACAGAACATTTTAATTCCCCGACACCTTTTAGTGATTGCTTCAATTTCTGAAGATTTTGATAAA
Source organism: Octomys mimax (assembly GCA_002564305.1). Taxonomy (NCBI): domain Eukaryota; kingdom Metazoa; phylum Chordata; class Mammalia; order Rodentia; family Octodontidae; genus Octomys; species Octomys mimax. Next base: position 6,034 of record NDGM010910594.1, read on the forward strand.
ATCATGCGGTTTAAGAGTCAGGCTGCAGCGGCCGGCGCAGGCGGCGCGTAATGAAATGCGCCTGTTTCATCGCCTTCATTTGACACAGCCCAGCTCCGGGGGCTAATAAACGCTGCGTGATAAATGTTGGAGCCACGATTGTAAAAATATACTTGTAATTGGGTTAATATGCCTTAAAATACTACCCATCAGTTATCTTTCTTTCCCTTCCATGCAGTGTGCATGGGGGTGCATGTGGGTGTCACGGCCGCTCCCCATGCCATCCTGCGTCCTTCCTCAGCTGCTGGCAGCCTGCAGCCCCTCCTGAGGAGGCTGGGCGAGCCTGAAGCTGGAGACCTCAGCCAGCCCGAGGCAGCCAGGACACAGCCCTTGCGCAGGGCACAGGAAGCTTTGAGTAACCCAAGCCCTGGAACTTGGGCCCAGCTCCCTGGCTCTGTGCACCTACCTGTGGGGTCACTGCCCCATGGGCATCGGTCCTAGAAGGCAGGGACCCCAGGGTAAGAGGCTGGCAAGGTGCTGGGCAGGCTAGGCAAAGGGGTGTGGTAGACTAGGAGCAAGGGCCTGTGCCTTGTCTGCCCTGAGGACCAGCCAGGCAGGGCTGGGGATACAAGTGAGGGACAGTATTAAGAGAGATGCACAGAGCTGAAGGAGGGTATGCTGTGCTGGGTCCCAGAAAACACAGAGTGCAGCCACAGAACACACCCTTGCCCCAGTCTGGCCTCCCATCCACACTGTCGCCTGTCCCCACATGCAGAAGTAGGGTCACAGGGCAGCAGCAGAGACCCTAGAACAAGTTCTTGGGTATCCCAGTGCCAAGACAGTAACCTGGACTTGGTGTTGTCCTGTATGTGTCTGCAGACCTGATGATTGGATGGATGGATGGATGGATGGATGGATGGATGGATGATGGACAGGAAGATGCATGGGTAGGTGGGAGGACAGATGATGGATGGATGAGTGGGTGGGTGGCAGCTTTAGTGGATAGTACATGAGTGGCTAGTTGGATATGTGAGTAGGTGGGTAGATATATGGGTAGGTGAATACATAGATGATGCACAGGTGGGAATTTGGATAGTGGGTAGATGGATGGATAGGTGAATGGATGAGTGTGAAAATGGATAAATGGATAAATAGATAGGTGAGTGGATAGATAAGTAGGCAGATGGATGGATGAATGGTTGGATGGATAGATAGTTACATGGATGGGTAAGTAGAAAGATAGGTGAATGAATAAATGGCAGTCAGATGGTTGGATAAGAGGGTGGATGGATGGATACGTGGGGGGGTAGATGGGTGGGCAGATGGAGGGATGGACACATGGATGGGTGAGAGGGTGGATAGGTAAATGAATGGGTAGGTGACTGGACAGATGGTGGACGGATGAATGGTGTGTGGATGTGTGGATGGATGGATGCAGAGTGAGTGGATGGGTGGATAACCAAATGCTTGTACTACAGAGCTTAGGCTTAACCTCAAGCAGGCGCTGGTTTGGGAACTGCCATGTGAGCACAGAGAGGGCTCAGAGCAGCCTCTGTTTGGGGCCAGGACTTGTTTTGCCCCCAGGGAGGTCTCCTCGTGGGCTCCTCTGGCCTGGACCTGTCTTGCTGGACACACCAGCAGCCAGCAGCCCCCTTGGAGTCCCTCGATCCCTTCTCCCACACTCCTTCCTGCTAGATCGGTTCCTGGATGAGCTTCAGGCCAAATGGCCTAAGTCTGAAGGGCTGCTGCACGCACGGGGCTCAGCTTCTCGGGACGGGGCCAGGGGCTGAGATGAGCTCTGAATGGAAGGGCTCCCGGGCCATGGTGGGTGGAGAAGGCCCAGTGCTGTCCCCACCAAGACCACGGGGGTGCCGACAGAGTCCCAGTACATCCCTGGGGACCGCCCCAAGGAGCATGGGACAACCACACTTCAGCCCTGGGTGCAGGCAGGTGCCAGGCCAGGGTCTCGCTCAGGCTCTCATGGGCAAGGAGATGGTGCACAGAGCAGCCATGGAAGGACCCCAGGCCCCCGGGGCAGGCCAGGCCCAGAGTGTCTGGCTCAGCAGCTGGCGCAGTTCATGGTCCGTATGCGTGGTCTCAATGAGAAAGAATGGTGCCAGGGCCCAGTGTTTGAAAAGCCCTCTATCCTTGTCCTGTGCACTGATGACACCCAGAGCATAGGCCTGGTATGCTGCTACACACACACACACACACACACACACACAGCCACGGAAACTCCCCTGGACGTGTGCCAAGCCCACCTGGGACCATGGCTGTCAGCATCATCCCCAGGGGAGATGGAAGGGTCAAGGGCTGGGTGCGGCTGGGATCTCCCAACACCCTGGCCCCCGCCAGTCCCCACCCTTCCTGTCAGGATCTGTCCCCACCATCTCAGCTGGTGCCAGCCTGCAGCATGGCTCCCTGTGCCCTGTCAGGTACAGTGGGGCTGTGGGTGGACAGGCCCAGGAGGCCACTCTGGGACGATGTAGGTGAAGCCTGGCCACACAGGTGCCGTGCTCACGCAGCTGCGCTGGAAGGGCCAGGAAGCTACACCCAGGCAAGCCAGGCACTCACCCTCCCTGCCCTGCCACACATGCAGTGCAGCCCTGCTATCCCAGGAGGCCGCGCGCTCCAGCCCTGCCACATGGTCTCCAGCCCCGCAGCTGGCCCAGGAGGAAGTACTGCTCCCACGCCATCGCACTCCCCACGCACATGCTGCCCATATTCTTGGGCAAGGTGAGGGTGACTCAACCCATCCAGTCCTCAGAGGCACCCAGGGGGCTGGCACCCCAGCACTACAGCCAGGAGCCCACCCCACCAGTCACCCAGCATACACCCATGGCCCTGCCAAAGCTGCCCTCTGCACAACTGGGGCCCAAGGGACAGTGGGTGGGGCAGGGAGAACCCCAGGGACCCTGGCACTGTGGTGGCTCTGGCACCCTCGTGGGTTCCCCTCCTAGAAGAACCTGCTTCTTTGCAGTGTGCTTATCCAGCATCAGGCCCAAGAGAACCCAAGCAGCAGGCCTTGGCTGTCCAGCGGCTGCCTTCCACGTGGCAAGTCCAGAGCGCTCCACCCTGCCCTGCCCATAGATGAGCTGGGCAGTTGGCACCTGCCCCCGTCCCGGCCGCCAGGCCTCTGCCCATGGGGTGCCTGTGGGCACTGCTCTGAATAACAGGCCCTGCCCACTGGGGCAGCACTGCCCAAAGCTGCCCTCATGCCCAGCAGCCCCTCTGAGCTCTGAGCTCCCCAACAACAAAACAGGCTCAGCATGTCCACCAGGAGTGGCTGCCCTGGGTCAGGTGGGAGATGCAGAAGCAGGACACCAGGCTCTGGCCCCTGGGCTGGCAGAACTAGGCGCCCCCACCTTACGGGGCCAGCCCCGAGGGCAAGGACTGCTGACGGGAGCCCATTTAGCTGGACTGTAGGGCAAGCCCACAGTTGGTCCCAGTACAGGAAGGCGAGGACAACGGGTCTCTGGCCTCTCAAAGCCTGTGGCAGAAGCTGTGGCTGCAGCTCACACGCAGTGATGGGATCTGAATGAGCCACTGACCTTTCTGGAGTGACAGGTGACCCGCAAGATAGCTGAGGTGGCAGTGGCAGCGGCCTTGAAAATTGCTACTGCTGCCCGAAAATAAACAATAACAGAGCAAATGTGGTTTGAAAATTGACTGGCCGAAACACTTGGGGGGTTGAAAGTGAGTAACTTCAGGCCATCCGGCCCAGCCGCTGCTGCCCTCCCTTCACTGTCAGCTCAGCATGACAGACAAGGAGATGCTATGTAGGCCACTGTGGGACCGGACGTGGGGTGGCCCTCACAGACCCCAAGGCTCTAGGGGTCGCAGGAGGCCCCCAGAGTAGCACAGGACTGGTGTGGCCCTACCCCCACATCCCCATGGGCACAGCCCTGGGTTGGGGAACCTTGTGCCTCGCACTGTCTGACTGCTGTGCTGACCCACACTTTAAAGACTGGACTTGCCTCTGAAGGCTCCTGATCCCAGGGACCTGTCCTCTCTGTCCTTGGAGGACACACACACTCCCTGCCTGGGTGGCCCCGGAAGGGTCCTCAGCCCTGAGGACAGGCCTGCACACAGCACCTTACCTGGGTGGAGGAACCAGCCCCCACTTGTACTCCTGCCTTCTTTTTGGCTCTTAGGAAGGACCAGCCCCAGGACAGGGGCCCCTGGAGGCCCCCACACCCAGGCTGCGGGCTCCAGGCTCACATGGCCTCGGCTCAGCCAGCCACCCTGTGGCCAGTGCCACCGAGGCCCCTGGAGCCCCATCCTGTGATGCCCAGCCAGGGCTGTCCTGCTCCCTGCAGTGACCTAGGGGGCCTCACCCTGTTGACTCCACAGCCTCTCACCCTTGAGGGAAGGATGTCAGCCTGAGTGCCAAGGTGACCTCATCCTCAGGGCCTGACACACAACTTTGGGGGCCTATGAGCTTTGAAGAGGGCTGGAGAGCCCCCAGGCCTCAACCCCAAGAGACGGAAGTTGGAGATGAGAGGCTCCAGCACAAACCCCGGTAGTTGGAGCTCAGAAGCTGGCAGCGCCTTCCACAGCAGGGGGCTGATGACGGGCAGTCGCCGCAGTGAGGCGCAGCAGGGCTGTCCCACTTGCCACCGTCAGTCCACATGGCAGCAGCCTCCCCGAGCAGGCAGCCAGTGGGACCTGTCCACCGCTCTGTACAGTGGCCAGCACCACACAACCTCTGCCTATCGGGCTGGCCCGGCCACCTCAAGCAGAGCATGACGCCACCAGGCAGCCCCAGAGCTTAGCCGGGCAGCATCTGCGACAGGAGCACCTAGGAAACCACACCGAGGCCTGCAGTAGAGACTCAGGGGCACCAGGACAGAGCACCCAGCTCAGGACAGGCGGACCCAGCAGAGCCCATGAGATGCCTGGGTTCATGCAGCCCCAATTCTATGAGTCTTCAGGCAGAGTGTAGAGTCCTCCAGGGCCCCCAGGGGGGCGCAGTGGAGTAGGGAGAAAACAGAAGGGGACAGCCAGACCAGGCTCCAGGAGGAAAAGGGGTACCATGGAGGGCAGGGGGAAATGGCATCCGGTCTTGCCCAGAGCCCCAGCCACACGGCACCCTTCCTCCAGCCCCACCCCCTCAGTGCAGCCCTGCCCACTGCCTCACCTTACCTCTCCTCTCCTCTGGACCCCAGCCTGGCCCCCTACCCTCATGCTCAGTGCAGCCTGCACTGGGTTTCTGCCAACTGGGGGACCAGGGATGGGTTCATGCCCAGGACCCCCATGATGACAAATCTGATTGCAGCCTCAGCCCAGCTCTGGCCAGGCCAGCCCAGGCCCCACCCTATCATACCCTGATTCCCAGGTGGCCACAGAGCCTCACACCCACCTCCTGGGCCCTTGCAGCTATACCCGCACCCTGCAAGCACCCACCACCCCCGTCCCATTTATCACCCTCTGTCCTTCACCAACCCTGCTCCTCGCCCGAGGGAAAGCTGTTCGGATCTGCCCAAGCTGAACAATACAATATTTCTGTTGAGCTGTGAAGTTGATTAATAATTTGGAAATGAAATCAATATGCCCTGCTTTCTATTCTTGGTGGATCCCTATACACAGGCAGCCCAGGGAGGCAGCAGGATCGGGACAGGGACAGGGACAGGGCAGGGACAGGGCAGGAGCAGGGTACAAGGGCAGCCAGCTCCACAGGCACTGCTCAGCAGGCAGCACAGATCCAGAGCCTGAGGTGGAGGCAGGAGCTGCAGATGCCACCAACCTCACCCTGCATGCTCAGGACTTGAGGCTGTGGCACCCAGCCCTTAGGAGCTGCCCCACGGATAGAGCCCTGTTGCCTCAGGGCACAGTCCCTGGGGTCACTGTGAGCCCAGCCCCCACTCCTGGAAGGCAGGGCGGGGGCCTGAGTTCTGTCATGGTCATCCCTCCTCAGTTCCAGGGGCCCTGTCCCACATCTTCCATGTCCCAACAGAGTGGGTGGCCTGGGCGTCACCTATGACCCCAGGCAGGGTCCTGGCACAGCTCCACAGCCTCCTCATAGCCCCTGGGATGAGGCAGCACCCAACACCTCTCCACCACCCTACCCTCACTTGGCCTGCCGGACCATTCCCTGGTCAGAGACTGGTCCAGCTCCCAGCTCCTGCCCTACCCAAACACAGGACTGCCTAGGGAGAAACAGCTGGTGCATCTCAGAATGGGGACAGAGAGGCACACCCGGGAGACATGGAGAGGGTTGGAAACACCTGACCAGCGAGTGGAGGCTGGGACCCTGACACAGCAGGAGGGATCCCCAGGGCCAGAGCAGTGGGCCTAAGCTGGGCGGTATGAGGCAGCTCAGGCTGAGGAGCCCGGCTCAGTGATGGGGGCAAGTGATGTGTGGTCCAGCACAGAAGCCTCTCAGAGAGCAGGAGGACCATCCTTGTCCTTGAGCCTCCGACCCACCTGATCACCCACCTGCCTGTCTACCTACTGGGCTGCCTTCCACCCTGCAGGACCTAGGTCAGATTCTCAAGGCCTTGCGGGGTCTGGTGGTACATGTCTATAACTCCAGCATTCAGGAGGCTGAAGCAGGAGGATTGGTACAGGTTCAAGCTAGCCTGGACTCTACACACACACACACACACACACACACACACACACACACTATACACAAAATAGCCTCAAGGCCTCACCTGGGGAAATCAGTGCAGCTTAGAGTCCCAGGCCACCCCAGCAGCACTCCACTGTCACGCTCTACTGGGCCATGGGAGCAGGAAGTGCTGACAGCGACCTCTTTTGGCATTCTGGTGGCAGCTCTGCTGCACTGGCCCGGCCTTCACAGTCCCACTCAGCAGCTCCCAGAGCACAGGGCGGGCTGGCATGTGGGAATGGTGGGGTCTTGTCCCCTCGCGCCTCAGAGACCCCACATCTGAGACCTCGGTGTCCAGTGGTCAGGCTGCCCCTGTCCCAGGAGGCTCCAGGTCTCTGCAGCGAGTTCTACTCCTCAGCCCCAGAGACCAGCCAGAGCTAGGCCACCAAGGGTGGCCAGGCATGGCCTGAAAGGCCCTTCCCTCTCCAGCCCAGGGCAGTGACCTTCCTGGCTGTCAGGACACCTGAGAGGTCCTTTCCTAGGTGAGCTCTGTGCACGTGAAAATGAACATTTCTCCAACTGGCTTGAGCCCCCGCTGGGCCAGAGGGAGCATCGCCAGGCAGGCAGCAGTATGTGGCCGCCATGTAGGCCTGCACTCCGAGCCCGGGTCTCTGTGCACTCGTGGACGAAAGTTCTTGGTGTCCCTCTGTTGGCAGGGGCAGGGGCACTGGGCACTGGTGAACACTGGGCCTTCCAGCCCTGAGCCAAAGTTCCCTGACCCACGCAGCGGGGGAGGCGGTTTTATAGGAGCCATTGACCAGCAGCATTGATCCCCAAGAATGTATCGCACAAATCATTTTGCACTAAACTGCGGAATCGATGGAGAAATCTCCCGGAAAATTTATATTAAAAGTCTCTGTTTGCCTAAATGAGTTCCCTGTGCCCATATTGAATATTTGGCTGATGAATTGAATGGGTTTAAATTTGAACATTGCAGACCCATTAAAGAATGAATTCTTAAATCAAATTCTGCCATTTATGATTGAAATGAGATTTCCTCTACGACGGACCAGCCACTATATAAATCAGCTGTGCGTTTTATACTGAACCATAAACAAGATATAATTCTTTTAAATACACAACAGGTGCCTTAAATCTCTTGATGCATCTTGTATTTATCTGAAGTGCAGATTGCTGCATTTACACCAGGTCACACGGGGCCTCTGGTGATGCTGGTGGTGAAGGCTCAAGTTCCAGCCCTGGGGTCTTGCCCGCAACACTCCAGAGGAGCCTGGGGTGGCCGGCTGAAGCAGACCCCAGGCACTGCCAGCGCCCCAGCCCAGCTCCCTCTGTCATACACATGGGTGGGCATGTGTGTCTCCACACACACAGAACATGCCTTGCACACACATGGAACACAGCTTCATACCAGCTCACACTCACACACAGCACCCAAAGGCACAAACACACACAATAGATGCACGAACTCACACAAGGCCTTAGATATGCACACAGGCATGCATGCACTGGCTCATGCATGCCCACACGTCACCCTGTGTGCTCACCCAGTATCCACATGGGTATGCCATGGATGAACACTCACACACTAGGAGGTTCAAAAATGCACACATATGCATCGGCACTCATTCACATGCACACTATATGCATGCATGTGCAGCCCACGCAGGACATTCATGTTCACACGTACTTACACACATGTGCATATGCCCACTGACACACACACCCCCACACACACACATAGAACATGTGCCAAACACAAAACAGTTGGTAAATGTCCATACATGCACCTATGCAACAAGTCACCAACAAGAGAACACAGCGCATGTGCATTCACATACAGCACAGTGACCACATGAGCACAGCACACTTGTACAACATCCGCACACCTACTCACACTTGCGCTTCCTTCCCCACTCCACAGCGGCTGGGTACAGCCCTCCGCACTGGCTCCCTGCAGCTGACACAGGCTCAGCACTGAGTCACCATTCCAGACCTGGGCCTTGGGCTGAACTGCTGTCGGGCAAGACCCCGGGAGGCCTCGTGCTCCAGGGTCCCTCCTCACGCCCACAGCAAGTACCACACAAGCTAAGCAAGAGAAGCAACAAGACGCCCCACAGGCTGCTCCTCAGGGTTGCTAAGGATGCCAGAGGCAAGCCAGATGGCAGAGAGGCAGGCAAGTGTTCTCAGGAGGCGACCTCAGGAGACAGGTGACCAGGGCAGGGCAAAGCTGGCTGGGGAAGCCGGGGTGACCCATGCACAGAGCAGTTCCCAAAGCTTTGCTCATGGACGTCTCATAAGGACTCGGGCAGGTTCCCACAGGACAGCCTAGGCTTGATGCCAGCCTGAGGCGTGGGTGATACACAAAGGACGAAACGGGGCCAGTGAGCTAGCTCAGTGGTGTAAAGCACCTGCTTAGGGAAGCACAGGGACTTCAGTTTGATCCCCAGCACCACATGCTGCGCCAGCCCCACCCCCAGGGCAGGCTGAGCAGGCCACAAAAAGGACAAACCCACAATGAGTTCTTGCCCCTGTGTTCCCTCTTGCACGGTGGCCCCCTCACGCTACAGGGTGATTTCATTTCCTACTCTTACTTGAACCAAACTCACTCTGCACAGCTTGTCTTTTTTCCTACCTTTAATAAAACTTTGCATTTGTCCTGGCCAATTGTTTGCTCAGGACAGAAAGAACATAGAAATCACCTCGGGATGGAGACTCCACCATGCTAAAAACAGTAATACTAAGGCCTTCACCTGAGAGGGAGCAGACTGTCCCGCAGCAGACAGCCGCCACACCTGGGCCACCATTCCTTAAGATGCCCCCTCGGCTGATGTGACCAACGCAGCAGAAGGGCTCCCATCACCCCTGTACCCAGGCCTCTGAACCCCCACCTGGTGGGGACTTCCTGAAGAGCTGAGGAGGGACAGCCACAAAAAGCCCTGCCCCCAGGTGGTGCAAATGCCTGGAAAGGACACAGGGAAACTGAGGCTGGAAAAGAGTGAGGACAGGGTCAGCACTGGCAATCAGGACAAAAAGAGTTCAGTCACAGAACCTAACAGTGGTGTCCATTACCTGCTATCCTTAGCCACAAATGTCAACTCCCTGAACGCAGCACTCTTCAGGATATGCATGTGTGACATTGAACAGACATCCAAATACCTCACCTAGAACATGCTCATCCTCAAACTGGCACACTCTTGTCTTCACATGACAACTGTGCTTACACCAACAGACAAACAAGAGAGCACTCTGCTCACCGAATCACTCTCTTGACACCACAACACACTGTCCTCTTCATACCACCATGCACTGGCCCCATCACACCACAGACACTCACCTCACACCACAGACACTCTCCTCTTCACACCACACTCTCCTCACACCACAGACAAACTCTCCCTTACACCACAGACACTATCCTCATACCACAGACACTCTCCCACACACACCATGCTCCTCACACCACAGACACTCATAACATGATAGACACTCTCCCTCTCAACTGCACTCTCCCCCTTACACCACAGACACTATCCCCCTAACACCACAGATATTCTCCTCACACTACAGGAAGTCTACTCACACCACAAACACTCTTCTCACTCCACAGACACTGTACCCCTCACACCACCGACAATCTCCCTCTCACACCACAGACACTCTCTACCTCACACCACAGATATGCTACTCACACCACAGACACTTGCCCCTCATGCCACAAAAACTCTCCACCTCACACCATACTCCTCACACCACAGACACACTCCCCTTCATGCCACAAACACTATCCTTACACCACAGACATTCTCCCCTTCACACCTCAGACACTCTCTTCCTCACACCACAGACACTCTCCCCTTCACACCATGCTCCTCACTCCACAGACAATCTCCCTTTCACACCACACTCTCCCTCTCACACCACAGACACTCTCCCCACCACCAGAGACACAATACCCCTCACACTAGAGACACTCTCTCTCAAACCACAGGCACTCTCCTCACACCACAGACACGCTCTCCCTAACATGACAGAAGCTCTCCCCTTCACCACAGGCACACTCCCCCTCACAGCACAGACACTCTCCCCCTCACACCACAGACAATCTCCACTCACACCATACTCCTCACACCACAGACATGTTCCCCTTCACGCCACAAACACTATCCTCACACCACAGACACTCTCCCCCTCACACCAAAGAACTCTCCTCTTCCACCGCAGACACTCTCCCCCTAACACCACAGATATTCTCCTTACACCACAAGAACTCTCCTCACATTACAGGCATACTACTCACAGCACAGACACACTCCTAATACCACAGACACTCTCCTCATACCACAAACACTCTCCCCCTAACACTATAGACACTCTCCCCCTCACACCACAGACACTCTCCACCTC
>NDGM010910615.1:0-15142 GCA_002564305.1 Octomys mimax
TATATCTATATCTATATCTATATCTATATCTATATCTATCATCACACCATGTAACACTGATTAGTCCTGAAGCAACTGTACTTTGCCTACTTGAAAAGTGGTAACTTGGCTCCAGAAGACATATTTGAATTATCTTCAGAAATTGTAGTATTTGAACTTTTAGTAGGATTTCACAAAAGGATTTCAGTTCATGAAATGATCTCCATTTAAGTTAAAAGACGGGAATGTGTCCTGCAGGTGACAGCGGAACAGTGTGTGCTGTTCTCGGCCAGGGCCTTGGGTCTTTTATTTCTGGAAGATAAGAATGAGACTTGGTGTCTTCCACTGAGTAACAGGTGCTCTCTTTCTTGCCTGAGTTACCTGCAGCAATGCTGCATGGTCACATGTCCCCTGTAGTCTTCTCCATTAGCCCCTCATGTTTGTGGATGAGGACCGGTAAGTCAGTGAAAACCCATCTTCGTATGTGCTTTGTTTTATGCTTTGTTTGTCCTTTAGTATTTCTGAGAAATTGTCTTGCTATGTTGCACAGGCTGGCCTCCAACTCATGGCTACTGTGCTGCCTCAGCCTCCCAAGTGCTGGGACTACAGGGGTGTGAGCCCACACCGAGTGCAAATCCATCATTTGAAAGTTTCTGTGAGGCGTTTTTTACTCTTCACTCTTCTTGTGTACATTGCTTCTAGCAGTTCATTAAAAATTTTCACTGAATCTTTCCGCTTTTACATTTATTCCACACTTTCACTGTGTTCCTTTAAGAAACTGCTTGTGGTCATATCTTCCCTTAAAGATAGGTATTTTTTAATTTCAAAATAATGGAATTGGTTCTTTCTGTCTGAACATTTGTTATTTGAGTATTTTTTTTAGATTATCTTATGGCATTATTTTTAATTCTTAATGTGACAATGACACTTTCTCTAGATTTTATATTCAAATCACAAGATCCATATACTCCTGCAGGGCATAGTATTAGAAAGAACATGTAAGTAAACAAAGCTTGCTAATTGATTTCTTAATTTATGAGAGCCCTCTACCTATCACAATATACAAAGTAAACACAGAATGATCACAAAGCTACATGTAAAAATTAAAACTTTAAAGCTCTGACAAAGCATGATTTTCATAGACATGAGGATAGAGTATATAGATATTATATCATCGAGTTCATGTAGAGAAATTCATTATTACTATTTTGCAATAATACTAGGTATCATATCAAGAGTGTTCCACTGCTGAGCTATGACTTCAGCTCCTTTAAATTTCAGAGAGAAGATCTCACAGTTTCCAGGAAGGATTTTAACCTAACATATCTTCAGGACCCTTTGGAGCCAGGCTCACATGAGATACCCACCATACCTACCTAACAAAACTTTCTTGAATGTAAAAATTATGAAAGGATAACAAAAACTTGAGATGACTATAAATTAATAAATTATTAATTATTTTGTGAAAATGATAATAGTGAAAGAGACAATGGAGCCTGCAAAGAAAAGACACCACTAGTGCACACCTCTTATGATAAAACCAAAATACTTTAAAATCTTTTACCTGTCAGTATAAAAGGAAAAATCTCAATGTGTTAGTTGGTCATATCCATATTATTATGACTACTTTATTATTATTATCTATATATTTTGGTGCTGAAAAACAGTGTAAATTTTGTGAAACCTATGCTTCAATTTTGATTTCTCCTCCTAGGAGAGCCATCTTGAGTATGAATCACCCTTGCAGTACTGGGCAGCCTTTAGCCTACAGTGCACTTTTTCTAAGACATAATGTCAGCAATCTAAGCATATGAAATTCCTTTCCAATCTGCCATGTGCTTTTCTAGGTGCCCAGGCCATAAGCCGAAAAAACCACCTGTCAATTAAATTCATGCACATTAGAAAATATATAATATGTGTATTCATGTAAATGCTTACACTAGAGATTATATATGAATAGAATATATGAGAATTTTTATAAGCAAACATATATGCAAAAGAACATGTTCACACTCACATGCATAGGAAACCCAAAGCATATAACATGTAAGACAAAGCATGGAAGTACGTTTTCCAAATTACTAATCTACCCAAATATAGATTTCCAAGTCTCAGCGTTATTTTGCAAATGACACTTAATATTTGAAGTAAAATAAAGTGTCACTTAATGATCAAATTTATCCAGATGACACAAAGTGTTAGACAAATACATCAGTTTTTAGGTGCATTATAAAATTCATTAATGTCCAATTTTTGAAGTAAAAATTCAGTGCTTTAAGTAATGCAATATAACTAAAAATCAAACGAATTACAAAATTGTCATACTGCTGAAAGATATGTGCTCTAAGTTTCCACTTCTATTTTGTGGTTTATGAAAGAGAGATGTGCAAAGAAAGAGTAAGTGAAAGCTTCATTCTCAGTAATAGTCAAAGTGTTCAAAAAAGATAGGTTTGACAGCTCTCGTGTCTTCTCGGCCTAACTTTAATTTTTCTAAATTGTTGGAAATAGAAGACACTTACCAATAATCCACATAAATAATTTAAATAATAAATTCCAGCTGAGTGAATCATGTGTCACAGGAAAGCACTCATGATAATATATGTATTATCTTATTCCATCTTCTCCATTATCCTGTCAGCTTAGAAGAACAAGATGTTTTAGTTCTTCACAGTTTCACAGTGTGACTTCCTTGCTTCAATTGCTGCAGACACCCAGCTGTCCAAGACTTTTCAATTATTTACTTAGCCTTTATCTACCGTATCTCAGCAACACATTTCTTTTCTATCATACATCTTTTCTAACCATGAGTGATCACAAAGCCTATAATATAATTTCGTGAAGAATATGGGTAAGCTAGCGGAAAGAGTGAACCTTCGCAATCTGATAGGAATGCTCTATTGCTTCTTTCAGAAAGGTTTTTAAGAAATATATTAAATTGAAGCTATCATCAACAATTGTGATGATTTCCTGTGAAAGGAACAAATAGTTTACAAATCAGACTCTGTTTTACTCCTCTGTTTTGTTTCTCTTCAGCAGTGTCTTTCCTTTTACATATATCCAAGTATAATGACAATAATCACTACATATTTGCCTTCAAAAATGAACTCTTTTGTGTATCCCGCTATATAATATCTTAACATGCCTATAAGAACATAAACTAATAATTTAGTATAAAATAATGTTGTCACTTTAAATACACTGCTCATTCTTGTAATGTTAATATTATACTTGTGTTTTCTATATTTAGTATTTATTATCATAGGTAAATGTTGAAAATATTTACATGTATAGGATTTATATGTCATATGTACATGTGTTATATGCACAGTCAGGATTTATATGTAGGTTTTAAGTATATAGGATATACACACACAAACATTTTACTTTCTGTATTGAAAATTTAGCCTCTTCATAGATAGTGCCCTGTTTTCTAATATGATATCTTTCACAGTTATATCTCATTGCAATAAAGCCAAAGTAGTGTTCTATGTTAGCCAAAATTTCAAAAGCTGTAAAAACTCTATTGTAGGCTGAATTTTCAGGTATGATGCTTGAATATGTGTTTATAAATTAATAATCAAATGTGTAAAGGATAGTTCCATTTTTTTAAAGAACATCCATATAGGAATGTCACTTGAGTAATAAGATCAACAGGTATATTAGGCTCAACATTATTTCCAAATTTTCTTTAACTTAGCAAATTTTCTTTTAACTCTGAAGGTGCTTCCTATCAAAAGTATGTTGCATGTTGTTACTATGATCATTTTATGCTGATATATGATGGATTGCTTCCAGTAGTCCAATCTGTGGTTCTGTTGTTAAGTTAGAGCTTAGATATTTGTGCTGTCAGATTGTCCAAGTTTTGACAAAATACTAATTTTTTAAAAATTTAGCTAAAATACATGGTGTGATTAATATGTTTGAAAGTAAAAATTAATACACTAGGAGAAACCCTACAATTAATATCCTTTAAAATATTCCCTCTGCTTTGATTATCATTCTTGCTAATTTCTGAGGGTTTCCTGAAAGTCCCCTTTGGTGAGGGTGTCTGATTCAGTTGTGGCTGCCTTGATGCCATAAACCTATTAACAATGTTCACCTATCATAGTCATTTCTACTTTTGGGAAAAGCCAGAACTTAGGTGATGCCAGATCTGATGAAAGATGTGTCTGACAAGATGCATTTCCATTTTCCAACCCTGAGCTTCTATAGAATGGCCCTTGGCAACAACATTCATTTTCTTTGGTCCATACTTTGCAAAGACATGGAAAAGGATTTCCGTGACCCTCAGATAGGAGCATGAATGATATTATGGTTGTGTTTAAAACAATGAGAGTATTTTGAGGGGACTAATGGCAGCATGTCTTTTACTGTAATATCTTAAATTCTAAATATTGATCATATTTTCAGTTACCCCATTCTACCAGTTCAGTATTACATTCATCACTCTTGTTATTTCATGTCGTATAATATTAAAATTTGTGCAAATTTCTCAGATACTAAATTTTCCTCTCAATGAATCTATTTACAAATCAAGATTCACTATGTTTTCATCAAATATATTTATCACTGAAACTATAATATGAACTCTTAACAACTTTATCATGCTATTCTAGTAGTCTAGATTTTAATCCAGTCATCTTTACATTCCTTTGGCATAAACATAAGTTTCTTGGAATAATTAATACAAGTGCATATGAAGTGTAGTTCAACACATGAATATAGAAATAAAATGTAATATTTTAAATGAAGAAATCTCATTAAACTACCATCTAAGACATGCTTCATATTAGTGATATACTCATACCAACATACATATATGTGTTGGTATGACTATATTACTGTATGCGCATTGACAATTAAATGGATAAAGATACTGTAAAGTCACAGAAATGGTGCATCACTCTGCCATAAAGGACTAACTTGATTCATTCATAGGAAAATGGGTGTATTTTGAGATTATAATTAAATGAAATTAATCAGAAATTAATCATGTGCTTAAGTCGCATATGATTCCTATGAACTCAATATATATATAAAGAGAAAAATAAAAGATGGATAATGGAAAATTGGGAGCTAGATCTTTGACATAATTAAAAACAAAGACAATAAAGTGGAACAAAGAAATGAAGAGAATGAGGAAGAAGGAGATGAAGAAAAGTTAGGGTGCCCCATGTGCAAGTGCCAGCTCCCCAAGGGAAATGCAGTCACTATGTGTTGCACGCATGTGCTAAGAAAAAAAAAAATTGAACACATGCACATTAGAGTCCTTTACTAATTCAATTTTAATTTTATTTATATATAATGTCATGTATACCTCTTTGTTTGAAATGCCAAATGTCCATTATTCATCTGGGGATCAACATCTAGGCAAATTAAAATGTACATGTTTCTTTCTGTAGGGGTTCCTCTGACTGACATTATTTCCTTATTATCCTTTCTAAACTCTTTAAATTCCAAATACATCAATTGTGTCCCTCATTCACTCATCTTCAAACTTTCCAATTTAGAAGTTCCTTTACTATCAGTGGAAAATTTACTCAAATCTTTGCCATTGCACAACACTAACTAAAAATCTAAGGTTTATTGAAAGCAAGTGCTAATGTTTAGTTATGTGACCAACTGTACATGCCTGTATCTGCTACTCTGAGCAACAGATCTGATGATAAAAATACATAGCATAACAACTGTTAATTTTTTATTCTTGTTTTGAAATTCTGTACTTGGGCCAGCCTGATAGCTCAGCAGACTAAAGAGCCTGCTTAGGCAGAGTACAGTGTCCAGGTTTGGATCCCTAGTGTGCCAGGCAGGCCCCGCCTGCGGGGTGTGCAGAGATGGCCTATTGAATCTGGGGTTGGTGGTGCATTCCTGTAATCCCAGCACTTAGGAAACTGAAAACAGGAGAATCACTATGAGTCCAATCTACATAGTGATACACTGTAAATCCTGTGGACCCTGTCCTAAATACAGAAAAAAAAGATTATGTACCATATGTACTGTTGTATGTTACTCTGTTACTGTCTTTGTTTTTGCTTTTTTGTTTTTACTTTTTAAAATAAAATAAACTATAAAAAATAAATAAAACCTTCTAACACACAACTTTCCTCATTCTCACATATCCATACACTATTCCCTGACCTTCAATTGATCGTCCTTTCTTAGGTCACCAAAGGCACCAATAATGCTAACTGCAATGGTCACATCTCACTGGCTACTCTCCATCAAATCTTCAGGGAAGGACACAGCTATTCCTGTATCTGTAACAGCTCCTTCCTTGATTTTATTTATATCATGCTCTATTTTCAATACTTCCCATAAAATGAGAGAATGCCAACTCTAATATCAGATAAGCTTGATGCTAGTCCAGGTTGTATTAATTTCACACTATTTATAGATTTCTTTTTATTTGTGGAATCTGGAATTGAACTCAGACCCGTGTGCTTGCCAGGGAAATGCTTATTCTTCTGAGCCATCTCCCCAGCCCTTATAATAGTTTTCTCATTAGAAATCAAGGAAACAATAATACAGTGGTTGGTCCCTCTGTAAGTTGATTTAGAGACAAATAAAGACATAAAAAATAAAATAATAGTTAGGACCACAGATTAAACAAGTTGACCATATAGAACATGTAAATTTGGGCTTGACACATAATCTAAACCCAGGTTTTCTTTTCTTAGTAGTTGTAGTGTTGCTACTTGCTTCTTTCAACTTTCTTTGATTTCTTATGATGCTGATGTGAAGATATAATTTTTCAACAAATCTCCTGCCTTTGTATGAGTCTAAACTGACCAGTTCTCTCCCTCTGCCCCTTTCTCCTATGGAGTTCTTAGGAATATCTGTTCAATATACTGGGAATGCAACATCTTGAAATAGAAAAGAGCTCACTTGATCAACCTGGGCATTGTTATAATGCAGTCCTAACTAGGATATTTTTCAACAATTTAACACAAGGATTTTCTCAGAAGAGTGAAGCTTAGGGGGATACTTTTCAGGATTGTTTAGCTATGGTAGAATTCAGTCACATATATAAGAGTCTATCTATACTACAGTGCATTCTTGAGCCACAGGGACATGTATTACACTGACTACTAGTGCTATATTGTCAGTCCCTCCTCAACTATAAGCTACATACTGATGGCATAGAATTCTTTATGTGGAGGTATTCTGCCCTACCTGACTCAGATTAATTGATCAATAATGCATAGTGAGCCTGGCTCACAAATCTAAAATATCCCCACTCATTAAGCGCTTTTATGTTACTCTTTCTCATGGCAAGTGTGTTCCCAGAGTCACACTTTTCTTTCTTATGCTTCTAAGTGTTACTCAGTGTCTCTAAAGTAGAGATTTTATTCCAGATGCTTATCAAACTACACAAGAGAGCCTAGTTCCTCTTTTGAACATCATACAGGAACATCTAACAACAAAAACTTAGGTATAAATAAAATTTTTAACTAGAGTACTACAATAATCTACCAAGTGATGTTACTTCATTTTCTTATGTCTTTTTGATATTCTGTCACAGAAAAAAAGTGATTTTTATGTAGAAGTCCAAGTCTACCAGTGAATTTGTTTTCTTTAAGAACTTAAAAGTCCATCAGAACAAAATATATACTCCTCATGCATATGTAAATCAGTAAAACATGATGTATCCTTGCTAAACATGTACAATTTCTTGCCCTATCTCTAACTCTATAGCTCTAATGTCTTTGTAGTACAGTGGGACATTTTCTCATTCTCAATTTGAAATTTTGCAGTTAATATTTTTCACATATACATTTTTGCTAACTGAATAGTCAAACACCATTCTGAATTTCAAATTTTATTCTGATGCTGTATTTGGTACTGTTGAATTTCCCGTCATTACTTATTGACCCTTATTTTAACCATATATTTATTTTCTAGTTCCTTCTATCATAAACACTGTAAGTGGCACATGTAGACATAGCTGATTCTTAATAATCATTAAATATATGAGCTGTAAAATCTAGTTTGGTTATACTGGGTTGCAGCCCAGACTTAAACATCTGCATTGTCAATAAATATATAATTAGGCAAATATATATTGGACACAAAGAAGCAGTAAGTGCTGTTTAAGAAATGCATAGATTAGAATAGGATCAAATAGTATGCACTGCCTAGCAGGTGCCACAATTGTCAAATAAGGAATATGAAATTGATATACAAACTAAAACTTAAAAGAAAAATGAAAAGAATTTTCCATAAAGTTGAAAGATGCCCTTGAATTTAATTGCAAGGATGCTGAATAAGTTTAGATACTGTTATATAAGAGATAAGTGGTGGAGAATGTTGTACTTTAAAGAAAACACATCCACAATAAATATTTTGTCTTCTGTTTAAGATTTCTATTTCTACTTGTTGTTTTGCATAGGGAAATTATTTAACCTTTCCGAAAGTCTGCTTAATTAGCTTTCTGTATATCAATGGTGATGCAAGGACTCTTTGGAGTACTGGTGGCACTTTGAAGGTTGTGAAAAAGGAGATAATGGGACTTGTGTAGCCCAACTCTGATTCAGAATAGTGCAGCTCCTTCTCCGTCCATATGAAAGTTCAATTTTTGCAAATTCTGAGGCCGAGCGCATTCAGCCAGTGAACAAACGTCATCTTTATATTTAAATTTAGACACATTTTAAGATTTAAATATATTTGAAATTATCCTCATGAAATTATTACCAATTTTAGATTTAAAAGTGTCTGTTTGCTTTATATTGGCTTGGGAAATAACAACATAATTAGATTTACACAATCTTAACTCATGAATCTTCAAGAATGCTCGGGAGAAGCCACTCAGACTGTTATAAAGTTCTGAGTAACCTCTAAGTTAGTTTGGAGAATAAATGGTAATTATTTCTAAATACCTATTTATTGCTCTCCTTCAAATGCACAGGTTTCTTCTTCTTTTTTTTTTTTTTCAGCCTCCTAAGATATCCTAATGGTGTTTCCCAGATTCGCCCTACAAAAATTTTCCCAGAGGTCCTACTAGTTGACCTCTATCAATTTCATATTTAATCCGTAGCAATGAAGTCAGTTTCTCATTTTCTCGCAAACGTTTTGCAAATGTATACTTTCCATATATATTATTTTTGTGTATAAGTTCTTATGATGCTTTTTTCCTTGTCCAAAAACAATTTGTTCAGATTTCATATCTACATTGCTGACTTTTAATGGCATTTTTCTGTTAAAGACTTCTTAAACACAGTGCCTCAGAAAATGACAAACCATACTTTTCCAGATTTTTTGGTATTTGACCTAATGAAAAAAAAGTGTCAATTCCTTTTGTTCTCATTGTGTCTCCTCTTTTGCTTAGAAATCATTCTACTTACAATAAAATAAGTAATTAGAAACTAAGCAAATTCAAAGGATGAACAGATTAAATGTCTCATAGTTTATAGTTCTTAAATGCTTCTTTTTGCTCTACTTAGTAAATATACTCACTCCTTTTCTGTTCTTAGTTTCAGCTTCCTTAAATGTGACTATCATATTTTCACTTGCTAAACCACCTTCCTTTATAATGAAAGTAGTCACATACTCATGGTACCAAATTCTGAAAGTTATCTATAATTTCTGATCCATTGCATACATTAATGGAAAAGATATATTCACAGATTTGTAAGAAATATTAGAGGAAATGCAATGTGCCCAAATTCTCCAAAAGGTAACACTTTCCAAACAATAGGCTAATATCACAACCAGAACATTAAAACTGATAATTCAACAAATATCCCTCAATTTTCTCTTTCACTCATTTTTTGATACGTGTGTATGTATACGCATTTGCAACTAACTTTTATTCACTCAGTTTCCTAGAAATGTATTCAAGCTGTTGCATGTATGAGTACTTTTCCTTCTGCCTACAAAATAGTATTTCTTGGCCCCTGCCAGCATTAGCACTATTAACTTAAACCACTAACATGGCCTGAAGGGGACATTTTTAGGTACAAAAATGGAGCTCTTGTACACATCTATGTACAAGTGTTCTGTGTGAACACATGCTTCATAAATGTGAACACACATACTAGGAATTAAATTGTTATGTTATTAGTTGCCTACTTTTAATATTAATTATCTTACTCAGTGATGATATCTGTTTACATTTCCATCAGAAACTTACATGGTGTTCATACTGAACTATATTCTAACCAACATTTGTTGATTCCATCTTGCAAACCATTTTGATCAAAATATCCCATTATAGTTTTAACTTGTACCTGTGATAGCTAAAGATATGTATCTTTTGTTGGATTTTTAACGTGAATATCCTTTTTTGTGAAACGTTGCTTGATCTTTAGCCAATTTTCTAATTAGATTTTTGGTGCTTTAAAAAATACTGTTGTGTTTTATGTCATCTCTTTTCATTTTTATCATTTTGCCAGATGTTAACCAACTGATTGGCTTTTCAGTGAATACTTATTTTATATCTACATATTTTAATTTCTTGAACATCTCTTATTATCTTAAAAAGAGAGAAAATCTCTATATCTCTATGTACTTTTTGATTTCACTTAAGTCTCTAGTTAGTGCATGTATTAGCTAGAACTGTGTTGCTTACTTTCTATTAGTTAGAAATTTACATGTTGCCTCTCTGTTACTAATTTTTAGTTTCATTCCACTTTGGACAGAGCATATATTCTATACAGTATATATTCTTCTAAATTTGTCAGAGTATTTTTAATTGCAGGAAAATCTTGTATTCTGTAGTTTATCTGTGGTACAAATATAAATGAAATAGATATTATGTAGTTGACATATACATTTGAGATGTATTTGATTGATGGTGGGGTGTTGGTATATAAACTTCTTGTGGATCGTTTTATTAATCAATAGATTAATTGATTAATAAATCTTTGATATACTTGCTGAAGATTGAAATTCTGTTTATTTATTCTGCTATCACTTCAAAGCCGATTACTAAAAGGACAACTATAGCTGTAGATTTAACTTTTCTCTTCTAGGTTTATTATTTTTACATCATGTATTGTGAGATTCTATCATTTTGTGATACCGGTTTTAAAATGTAAATTGTTTTTTATTGTTATTGATGAATGTCTTTGTCTATTTTTTGCACTAAATTTTAGATTGCAAGACATTGATACAATCATTTTTCCTCTTTTTGTTTTGTTATGTTTTTTGTTTTTTCTTTGTGGAACCGGGGATTGAATTCAGGCCCTTGCACTTGCCAGGGAAGTACTTATTGTACTGAGCCATTTCCCCGGCCCCTATTTCTCTTTTTTTGCTAAGAAGTTTTCGTGGTATATATTTTTCCATACTCTTTCTTTCAACTGCTTAACATTGAATTTCCAGTATTTTTAAAAAATGTCATATAGCTTATATTATTTTAAACATTAAGGCAATTTCCTTTTTACTGGTGTATTTAAGCTATTCACATTGAAGATAATTATAGTTTTGAACTTGAGTCTGCTTTCATTACTTATTTGCTTTCCCTAGTTCTCATTATTCTAATTCTGTGTCTTTCCTTTACCTCTGTATCTCTGTCACTCTGTTTCTGTCTGTCTGTCTGTCTGTCCCTCTTTCACTTTCTCATGCAGTGTAGTTGAATTTTGCCTCAATTTCTTTAATGCTTAAATAAGTATTATTAACCTTTCATTGCCGAAGCATATTTAATGAGCATTCTTATCTTCCATCACTGGAATAAATATTGTTTATCTTCTTTCTTTCTGTCCTCTATTGACTTTTTCTTTCCTTTATTTTATTTATATGTATATCTACATTTTAGATATACATGATAATAACATTCATCATAGGGAATACCTGCACATGATATAGCTTTCTTCTTTCTTTCCATTCCATTGATTTAGATAATGAATTTATTTGTAGTCACATTGGTGTTTCTCAATAAATTATGCATTACTGCTGGTTTTGTTTTTGTTTTTTCTTTCCTGGCTGCTTTTAAGACTTTGTCTTTCACTTTCAAATATTTAATTGTAAGGGCTGATCTATATGCCTGTTTCATACGGGATTTATTTGGCCTCTTAATCTATATCTTTGTTCCTCTGGGGCTGGTTGTACCAAGATTTATAATGGTAACATGCACTTGTCCTTCCAGAGAGCAAGCTGTGACCTAGGGGATCAAGCCCCACTCAGGAGAATCTTCACCAGTCCACTTACTTGGTTGCCATTTTTCAGATCAGAGGGCAAGACCACTGGCCATTGTGGCAGGGAAAACATACCAAAATATCATAGAAGTTGGAGACTCTCAAGGTTCTCCACAGCATGCCATGTGACCCATTGTTGAAATGTACAAGCTCTTTGAGACTTCCCTGGACTTTTTCTTTATATCTGTTCTGCAGATTGTGAAATTATTACTGTGAAACCTCCTTGAATGTGCTGAGTTCCTTCCAAATGCCTCAGGCTCTGTCTCAGTACCTGTTTTTCTCTCTCAAAGTTCTAAGTCCTTTTGAGTTTCTTTACTTTTCTGGACCCAAGAATAAATGATCATATAAGTGCCACCAAACAAGGGCATTTCGTACTACAGTTCCATATATCTACACTGTTTTCTTGTTATTGTAATCCACTCAGCCAGCTTGCTGACAGCTGGAGTAAGGTGACTTATGTCCACTTACCATCATCCCTATCTCTTAAAACATCCTGGTGCATCTCTAATTCCTGAGTTCATAGTTGACATTTCTATTATGTTACGTGACTGAGAAATATTGTCCCTCTCACTGAGCAAATAAATCACATTAACGTCAGACTGGATCTGACTTTTTGGGCTAAATTTATGGTTCCCTCTGTATTGTTCCCACCTTTTCCACTTGTGGGAAAGATCACAAAGATATATACTGTTTTAAGATATATGCAGGACTTTATTATTACAGGTAGTGAGAACATGAAAAGGGTTGGATCTATTGTTTGTTTGTCTCAAAGTCTTAAAGAGCTGCAATGGCACATGGGAGATAAATTGCATCTGCCTCACTTGCACCATGACTGGGGGAGCTCCCCAAGGAGCTCTGTCTTGGTTACTGTTTTCTCTTTTCTGGGGCAAATATCCAACACACAAAATGAAGGAAGGAAAGGTTTATTTAGCTTACAGTTAATGGAGGTTTCAGTCCAAAATCAGCTGGCTCCAAGGCAGAGTGTCACAAGGCAGAGAGCAAACTTTCATGGCGGTGGCAAAAAGCAGAAAGGAAATGAGAGAAGTAGTGGCAATAATGGCTGCAGAGGGCAAGACTGTCTCTCTGTCTTATCACCTTGCATTCAGGCTATCCAGTCCAGGCAGGGTGTGGCACTCACACCCATAATCCCAGCAGCACTCACACCCATAATCCCATTGTATCATGACTTAATCATAAATTCTAGAAGTCTGCCTCATGATTTTATGAGGCTTTGGGGGGTACAACTAGACACAAACCATAGCAAGCCCCAACCATGTGAATCACTGTTATGTCTTTCCAGACCATGTGTTTACAGTAGAAGAACAACTAGGTCTGGAATATTTCATTCAGTGCCTTCCTGTCTCTGAAAATTACATTCCCAGAACATTTTACAGTTATTCTTGAGAGCCAAATACAAGGAAACTGGGAGAATGAGGTTGATTCAGATTCACTTTTATACACTGTGGTCTCAATACTAGGTAAGTTTACACTTTTGACATTGGTACTGTGATCTTTTGGTTTATCTGGCAATGCTTTCAGACCCCACTAGTCCCGGTTAGTGCTGCTTGAACAGATAGATGTGTGGGGTTTCCTCATGGAAAGGTACTAGATGTTGAGTGGTTGAGGTGAGTGATGACATTCCTGGTCAACATTCCCTCTGGTGTCATTGGGCAGACAACGATGAAGAGCTTTCACGTGTCTGCAATTTGCTGTGCTAGAAAATACTTACTGGTTCTGCCTTTCTTCCTTGGCTCTCAATACAAAAGGTCTCCTCTGGCCTAGCTACTTCTCCCAGCTGTTGCTGGGTATCGGCATTGAGTGGCTCTTGATTGATGCCAGAAGAAAAAGGCCTACGTGAGCTGCATTTGTTTCTAGATTGGGGGATGCAAATATCGGTAGTCTGGAAACTTTCTTCAGGTCAGTGAGACACATAAGTTGCTACTGTGTCATTCTATTTCTGTCCAGCTTATATTTTTCTAGCATCTTGCAAAGGCATTTGTTGTTTCTCTCTTGTTTCATTTCCAGAATTTATATTATGAATAGCAGGAAATAGAAGTAAAATAAAAGGTGTCTCAGTCACTTCCTGAATGCTGTGACACAATACACAAAAACCATAACTTAAAAGAGAGGTGTATTTTGACCAGGGTTTCAATGGTCTTATTCTGTGGTCATCAGGCTGCAGCATAGAAACAGTAAGGTGTATGGATCTGCCCCAAGGGACAGCTGCTCATGTTTTGGTGGCCAGAATTCAGAGAGCAAAGGGAGAAGAAGGGACAGAGTTGACACTCTGGCACATCAAACCCCAGTTGTCTACTTCTAATTACTCAAACCAGCTGTAAATTTAGTAGCTTACTGTTCTGCTAGTGCATACAGAGCCCTAGACATAAAGCTCAACATGGAACCAGGCACTGTCTAGAGTAGAGTTCTATTGCATACATTATTACTAAAACATGTTTTGAGACAAAATGAATACTCTCCTTTTGGACATAATCATACCAGACATCTTTGAAAATTGATTTTATTATAAAGCTCAAAAATGCAAAATAGCAATATTCTGCAAACTATGATTTTGCTTCTCAAAACGAAATTTTTTAAAAGTGGATCAAAAAGTTAAAGCATAGTGGCATACTGACATATCTAAAGGCTTCGTTTTGGCTTTGTATTAATAACATTTTAAAGCAAATGACAGATTATCAGGATTATATTTATACTAATCAAATATTAAATCCGTAATATCTTGAATGAAAAGTGATAATCAGGATATTGTCTTAACCATCCAACAGAAAAGTAAAAAATGAGGTTTAAAGAGTAAAGCCATATTAACATGCTGAGCTGTAAAAGGCTCAAGTCAACAACCTCTGACATTGCCAGGCTTATGGAAAACTCACTACTATTATGCACTACTGGACTATATTGGAATATTTTGCTGAATTCAGACACCTACTGTCTTAGTTACTCTTCTCTCGTTTCTGGGACAAATACTCGACACTCAAAATGAAGGAAGGAAAGGTTTATTTAGCTCACAGTTACTG
>NDGM010910847.1:0-10511 GCA_002564305.1 Octomys mimax
GCCCGTGGTGCTGCGGATCAATGGCATTCTCCCAAATGAGGTGGTGTCACCCCAGAGAAAAACCTCTGCAGTCAGAACCCCAGGAGCCGGAGATAGGAGGTGAGCTGGAGAGGGACCCCGAGGTTCCCGCCCAGGGCAGTGGTGAGTGCTGTTGGGTGGGGTGCTGTTTTCACAGCGAGGCCACAGCCTGGACCCCATGCTGCAGCTTTTTCTTAAAGAAGCAGCAAAGGTTGGGAGGTTGCTCTGAATCAGAACCTGCTGCTGGGACTCACATGTGTCCTGTCCCTCCCTGTAACCCTGACAATAAGATGAAGGGACCAGTTCCACAGCCATCTCGCTACACTCAGAGGGACAGATGGCCCTCAGGACGGACAGGAGAAGTGGCCTTGTGCTGCAGCAGCAGGGCATGCACCTGGCCTGGATTACGCCAGAAGGGCTGCTTGGGCTGCGTGGCAAGTTAGTGGAGTGTTGATCCCAGTTGGAGATCGCTGGGCAGGGAGTCAGGGCGTGGCCTACGGCCAGTTTACACTCACTGTTATGATAGGAAAGAAACGCAGGCAGACACACGTGCACACATATACACAAGGACACACACGGTGCACACACGGGTGCATGTCTAGGCACACACACACCCGGTGCCAAAAGGACCTTCACCAACATGTCCCAGGCACCTTCTTTTTGATCCCATTCTGTCATCTTACCAGGTCTAACATAAAAATGATTCCTTACTAAACTCAATTGTGTTAAAACTCCATTCAGAAATGGAAGTAATTACAAAGAATTAGATTTATTAAGATAAAAATGACAAAATACTGATCAAGTTAAACTCATATAATTCAGCTACTATTATACCTAGAAATCCTATCTTTGCTTTAAGCAGAGAAACTAAGTCTTATTCAATACCCAAAGTAGAGGCAATAGCTTTCTGGGGTAAAATAATAATCTGTTAAAATTATAAAATGGGGCCAGCAGGATAGCTCAGCAGACTAAGCGCCTGCTTAGGCAAGCACAGGGACTGGGGTTTGACCCCCAGCACCACAGGCTACGCAGGCCCGGCCCCAGGCACGCTGAGCCAGCCACTGAGACTGTGCACGGTGGCACACACCTGTAACTCCAGCACTGGGGAGGCTGAGACAGGACGGTTACGATGAGTCCGAGCTGCATAGAGAGATCCCGTTACAGTCACATGCATTAAAAAAATTATAAAATAGACACATAATGCTACATTCCAAATGTATGGAAAAATACAAAGTTATAATATAAATTTCAGCTAATGAGAACATACATTAAGCTTGAGAGTTACAGAAATATTTCAGAAACACTAAATAATTGAATTCATAAAAATTTAAAACATCCATGAGAGCAGAGCATAAGGGAAAGAATGAAAAATATTGATAGCAAATAGAACAGAAGTTAGTCCTACTAGTAAATAAGGAATGAAGTTTCAGTGATTTTCTGTTAGGCCAAAACTTCTGAAATAATAAGCGTCAGTGCTGGCAGTACAATTAGATAGATAGATGGACAGACAAACGGATGGACGGACTGACAGACAGAACATACACAAGGACTGATCGACTTGTAGAGTGAATTTTCATAGTTTAAACATTTTGTTGTAGTTCAGTGTTTCCCTCGCTTTGAACACACTCGACCCTTCCCGCTTGCCACTTTCTGGAGTTTCTCTTTCCTGCAGGACATTTAAAAATGTGGCGAGTGCTGCTGCCGCCGGAGGAAAGGCACGTCCTGAAAACATGACGGGCGTCCTCGTCTGCCGTATTCACTGGATTTGGACCCGGTGACTTCTTCCCCAAAGTCAAAATGACCAAAAACATAACCATTTTGAGCTGGTTCAGGTCGCTAGCGCAGCCAGGGCACACGGACACTCGTGGGAGCAAGCGCCCAGAGCTGCTTCCGAAAGTGGCAAGAACGGTGGCTGAGCGGGTTTGGACGGAGCGGGAGAATTTTGAGGAAGCTTAATGGTAATGTGCACTTCAATAGTCAGATATTTAAACAAATGCCAGCATCCAAAGACAAAGGAGGGAACGTTTCTCCACCTCACCGCTCGTGAAGGTTTCAGTCCGTGGTCCGCTGGCTCCAAGGCAGAGCGGCACGTGGCAGAGAGCAACCTTTTGTGCCGGCAGCGGAGAGCAAGAGAGCCGAGTGGGGCGGCAGCGGCAGTGGCAGCAGGGAGTCTGCCTCCCTTAAGATGCATCCAGGCTGTCCGCCCCAGGCTGGGGGTGGCACTCACACCCATAATCCCAGCAGCACTCACTCCCATAATCCCAGTGGATCATGAGTGAATCACAAATTGTAGAAGCCCACCCCAAGACTTATATGAGGCTTGACATAATCCATAATAGCAGCAAAACCAACAAAGGACCTAAAGCACTTCCTTCTGCCCCTTCTGTCTCATCCAGGCTCCTCAGATAGGCGGCACTCACCCCTTCATCCTGGTGCCCTCGGGCTTAGCCCTGCACCATGAATCCATCCCAGTATCCCACACTCTAGATCCAGCTGCCGCCTCTGACTGCATAAGGCTTTGTGGGGACATCTAGACACAAGTCTCACGAGGGTTTATTTCTTCTTCTGAGGCATGTGTGATCTGTGATGCTATGACCCCCTGCCTAGAAGGGACAGTGCCCTTCAGAGAGCTGGGGTTCAGGATTGCCGAGAAAGCCCAGCCCCTCCCGAGAGCCCCTCCCGAGAGCCCCTCACACTGTCACCTCCTGTGACAATGTGAAGCCACATTTCTTTTCTGTGTACATTCACAGTTATTAGAACGTAATCGCAATTCAAAAAAGTGTTTGTACTAGTCAATGGAGCGCTAAGCTCTGTTTGCTCTACTTGGCAGTATTTGTGCTTAAATCTAATTCCATTTGACATATTAGTTTAAAATTTTGAAGTGGAGCTTTCGTATGCTTGATCATCAGGCTCTGCTCAAAGCAAAGAATCGTGATGCCCATGACAGCGTGACACATGCCCAGGTGACCTGCCTCGGGGACAGTACTCACCATTGCCCTGTGGCACGAGTGCCGCGCCAGGCTGGTCATTGTTACTGAAGGTCCCTAAAGTGTCGCCATCCCTGTCCTAGGTGATTCTGCCCGAGCTCTGTGAGATGGCAGTGATGTATAAGGCTTATTCCTCTGGAGGAATCTGAGATTTGCAACCTAAGGCAGCATTCACAGCTTCTCACACAACCTGGAAAACCCCGGCTGGGTGAAGCGAGGCCTGTGTTTCATCTGACACTTCGCTGGAAAGCTTGGGGAACTTGCACAAGCAGCTCTTAGGGCGACTGCGCTCCCTTCCGGCTCTGGCTGAGCTCTTCAGCAGGCTGCAGCATGAGGTCCTGGAGAACTCCACGACCGTGACTAGAACCTGCAGGCAGCTGGAGGAGCATTCTGAGCAACAGATGCTGAGCGAGAGGGACCGGAGGCATCACCCGCTCTGTGCAGTGCTCCAGGGGCGCAGGGCTGGCTTGTTCCCCTACAGCTCCTTAACACTCAGCTGCAGTCAGCTCGCCAGGCCTGGAGGAGACGTTCTGAGGAAGATGGGAAAGGGGGCAGCCAAGGACATCTCTCTCCACTCCTGATCTCCCCGGTGCTGAGTGAAAGGTTTGGGGATCTCTGGTTGCGATTACAGATTTGCCATTGCAAATATAGCCATTGCAGCTGTTTTTAGGCCAAGATTAATGCTGTGCTTAGTGAAGGATTCAATTTTGCCAAGCCAAGATCTGGCAGTTGTCTATGGCCCTGGGGTGGGGACCTCTAAATGATTGGAATTTCCTGAGTGATAGGCGCATCTCTGGTATTTATAGTGAGGGGCCTGGAGGCTCCTGTTTGCATCCTCTTGGGCCCATCCTGTGCATCTCTCCCATTGGCTGATGTTTGTAGATTTTCCCTGTAATAATCTCACCACTAGGAGGATGGCTTGGAATAGGTCCACTAAAGCCTGCTCACAAATGACTGAAACAGAACCTGCTCTCTTGCCCAGGGACGCCTGTCTGTGCCATCTGATCTGTTCTCTTTCTCCTCTTTCTGTGAGTTCTCAATGAAGTGCACTTTGGTTCTCTTGTCTCCTTTGTTATCTGATTCGCTGTGCCCCTTGTTACTTCAGCCCTAGTTTTCTAATGCTTGTCTTCAACTCTCTCCAGTCTATTTTCAAGCTGTAGTATACACTTCATGTATATGACCAGAAGATTGGAACGATACACTCATTGGTCCCTCCCTTACCATCGTGACAGTTTTCAGAACTACATTTTACACCTGTGGATTCTGTCCCACAAACTGCATTGATACTGTGTATAGTGATATAATGATGCCTCCTTCCCGCGGCTCTCATGGATGGTTTGGCGATTATTTCTCTTACAATGTGGTGGAGGCATTATTTTGCTGTCTTCCGGCTTGTGAATCTCCTGTTGAAAAGGCTTCTCTTCCTCTTATTTTCATTGAAAGTTATCTGATCCCCACGCCCCCCATAAATTCTTATGTGTTTTCCTTAAACTGCTGCAGTTTAAGGGTGATGTTTCTAGCTGGCGTTTTCTTTCATGTAACTTTGCTTAAAGTCTGTATCAGTGCCCACCCCCAAATAATATGTGTCAATAACGGGTTCCTGAAAATTCTCCATCATTATAGTTTTGAATAATTTCCTCTCCATACTTTTCCTTCAAGAATTCTGATTATCTTCTCCTACCTTACTTTTCTTTCTTCTATTTTACAACTTCTACTTTTTTGTGTCTCGTTTGGTTCTTTTATACCCTATTTTGTCATTACTCTATTAGCGCAATCTAATTTCCTGGTTAACCAATCTATTGGGTTATTAATTTAAATCACTTTACTTTTCATGTCTAGAAATTATCTTTGTGATTTTCCAGCACTGGTGGCTTTTGGTAGTGGCTAAGCTCAGTCACACTTTCGATGTCATTTGTTTCTCTTAGTTCCTTAAAAAGACTTCTGCTGTACTCTTCATCTGATCACTCAGATATATGCAGTCTTTTGGGTCTTGTTCTGTATTATTCTGCGTGCTAACTCTTGCTCATAGTAGATTCATTTGGTTTTTGGGACAGGATCTCGCTATGTAGTTCATATTGACCTTGAGTTCACTACGTTGCCCCGGCTGACCTTGAACCAATGGCAATTCTCTTGCTGCAGGCTCCTGAGTACTGGGATTACAGGCATGGACTGCCATGGCCAGCTGCATGATAGATAGATTTCTTTCCTCATTTATTTTGTGGGTGCTTACACTTTCTGTATTTTGTGTTCTTTGTCTTCTTTCATGTTTGTTATTTGTGTGTAGCCCTCGACTCTAAGCTCTGTAATAAACAAGGGCCTCGTGAGTTCTGCTTGCACCTGTACCCTTTCTTCCTAGTAGAGACCTGACTAATGATTACTCCCTCCAAATATTTCCTCTTCAACAAATGCATACACATCAGGTTTCAAAGCATGGCCTGGAAATAAAAAGCCCCCAGATCCCACAGGGCTTGGCGGATGCAGGCATCGCTGGGTGGCTTTTTCCAGGAAGGACGAAGCTCAGAGCCAAACTGAGGGGCTCATGGTGTGCAGCTGCCTCTCTCGTCTCACTGCCTGCTGCGCAGTCACCTCCTGCAGGAACCTGGCAGAGCTGAGGACTCACGGGACCTGCGTGGGCTTGGGAGGGGCTCTCAGTACCGAGGCTCTTGCCTGTGAGCTGTGGTGGGCAGCTGATTAAGCCTGGGAAAGCCACCTGGGCTGGGTATTGGCACTGCCAGCAGGGCTAACGAGACTGGGAATTCTTCTGGGGAAGATTCACCTTCAGTGTTAATGAAATGTACTTGAAATTTCTCATTGAATCACCTCCAGTGGATTGCAAACAGATTTTGGAATAATCTAAATATATATATTTTATAGGATCAGCCAACCCTGCCCATTTCATCTTAGGAACAAGAAATTAAATTCTACAGTGGTACAACAAAACACTTTTGGAGCTGACTGGCTCCTAGTTCTTTTTATTCTCTGAAGAAATATTGAGTGTTTACGATGTGGCGACAGTGAACTCTGGGCTGAATAAAACAGCTCCTAGCCTTGCCTCTGGGAGCTCACGTGGGCTTCTGATGAACGTGCATCGTTCATCGTACTCTAGGTCGGCTGCGCAACACAGGCAGAGTGCACTGTGTCATGTGCACAGCATGTGTCATCCTCTCAATCAGCGATGGTGAAGCTTCTAAGTCCTAGGTGGGGAATAATCAGCCTTGAAAACTAGAGATCAAATATGCCTGCCCCATGTGTCTATCCTGGCTCATCTGCCATCACTGTTCCCTCACTCCATGGCCACCCTGTGAGGCGGGTGCCACAGGTGGTAGAAGCCACAGAATGTGTCCTGTGGGCAGCAGCAGAGGCCCAGTGCTCCTGTCAAATGACCCTCCTACCTGGGCACAGCACTCTTCTTCTCAAGCAACGCTTTATGTTCTAATTATACTAAGAAACACGTGTAGCATTCACCCAGGAGGCGGAAGCAACACCAGAAAGACCTTCACAGGGACCCTGGGCAGCAAGAGCTCAGCAGTCTCCTGCCCAGGGCTTGTGTCCCCATTCCCTGGTGGGGTGCTCCCCGCTTCAGCTATCTGTCCACAAACCATGCACCAGAGACAGCAGGTATAGCACAGGGGAAAAAGGTGAAGACCCCAGGTGTGGGACCCTCTGCCCAGCTGTGCCTGATAGGAAGTAAGGCCTGGGGGTGCAGGGTGGGCGGCTCTGCCTGCTGAGCCCACACTGGTCCCTAGCGCATCGGCAGAGAGACAGGAAAAAAAAAAGGCAAGATGGTGAAAGGCAGAGATTTTAAAAGCTTTTTGAAGGCCACACAAAACCATGGAAACTTTCCCCAGAAAGTGCACAAGCAAGAACTCGTGAGCTAAAATTCAGAAAGCCTGTGGCCAGCTCCTGTCCCTGGGCTCCTCATGGCTCATTGAAATTTAGCCTGACTCCTCTTCCTCAATTCTCTTTTCTCTCTTTCTAAAGTCCTCATGCATCTAGTGTGTCGCTGTGTTTTCAAACAAGTTCTGTCAGGGAGGAAGGGCGGCTATTGATCTTATCTCTAAAACAGAAGTGACAGTACACAGAAAGTTTAAGCGATGCCTAAGATCACAGAGCTACGCGGTGGCAATACTGAGACTTTGAGCTGGAGCTCAGACAGCTGTCGCCCGTTGCAGGCACGCCAAGGAGCCAGCTCGGCCGCGCTGGAGAGGGCACAGCTGCATCCACCCGACCCAACCTCCAGCAACTCTGCTCCTTGCAGGGGTACGCGGATGACACCGCCCTAGCCCAGAGATCAGATCACTGTGGGCGTCAGAGGAAGCCGAGAGATCAGAAGGCAAGAGATGCAGAGCAGGGGGTCAGGCAGGGTGCACGGGGGCAAGAAGGTCTCGGCTCAGGGGTCCCGCTGGATTCCCTAGTGACGCGCTAAAGAGGAGGAGCCACTGGTGGGTGTGACATCAACACCGGTGCCTACTCGCAAGCCCAGGGCCCACTCACCCAGCTGGTGATATTCTTCCTGTGCCAAGCAGTCCTGGCTGCACTGAAAGGGTTTCGTTGCTGACCAACCAAAATTGCCCTGCGCTTCTGATGTGGTTCATGTTTGCAAACCGAGTCCTATCCGCTGTCCAGGAACGTGAGAAGATAAACAAAAGAGGACAAACACAAAAGAAGGAAAATGTTGGCTTTTTGCTGCTCTCTGAAATTGGCTCACACGGGCCGGCGCGCGGTATCTGCTTGCCCCCTCAGCACAAGTTCCTGTGCGCCTCTACTCAACTATTGATGCTTTCAGAAGCACTCAGATTTTATCTCTCTGAGGGTGCTGCCACCAGTTCCCACGCCTGTTCAGAAGTGCGTAGGGAAAGGAGATTGTAAGCCTTGGTCCTGAAGGCGAGCCTCTGTCGAGAGGTTGGGAAGTTGTGTCCGTCATAAAAGGAGAGCCACGCTTTCTTAGGCCACATAGCCTGGGCACAAGTGTTGGGGGAAATCCCAGGGCGTGGTCTTCGGGTGGCCCCGAGCCTGACAGGTCAGGTCACTTCCGCTGCCATTGTTTAGCGCCCGGTCCTTACGTCCCTTGCAGGGGCAGCTACCGTGGCTCTGGTTCACGCCAGTCCCACCCACGACGCTGGACGTGGTGCACAGGGCCTCTGGGAAAGCTCCTGTGTCGATCCACACCCACTGGTGGCTCCTCCTGCTTAGCGCGTAGCTTAGGGAATCCAGCGGGACCCGTGAGCAGAGACCTCCCCGACCCACGACCCCTGTCCGACCCCCGTCTCCGCATCTGTTGTCCTCGGCAGCACCCCGCACGGCCAGGTCCCAGCCCTTCAGAGGTCCCGCTGCTCTCCAGCCTGCCCCAACTGGCCCCAGTCTGCGGTTTCCAGGTCCTGCAAGCAGTGACGGGCAAGTTAGCGTCTCAGCTGGACTGGGCAACGGGAGCCCAGGTCCGCGTGCACGAGGTGGTTTCGGGTAGGATCAGCGTTTGAACCCGCGGACTGGGAAAAGCAGAAGGCCTTCCTGGTGGGGGGCGCCTCCCCCAGATCCAGGCGAGGCTGAGGTGGGAGCAGGCCCTCCGCCTGCTCCGCTGTGGCGTCTGTGCTCTACTCCGGGCCTCAGGCTGGAGTTCACGTGCATCTCCTTGCTTCTGGGGCCTTGAGACAGACCTCGACAGACCTCTGCTCCTGCGGTGACCAAAGAGGGGCTTTTCTGGCTGACGTCACATGAGCCCACACCTCGGTATTGTACGTCTCCTTTGACTGTCATTGGTACCGGACACAGACAGTTCTTATGTAAATTAAATGTGTAACTATGTAATTTATTCATAAGTAGAGTCTGCTACATAATGTTTTTTACACACAAAAGTATTAATATTAGTGTAGTATTTCATATACACGTATACAAAAGCCTATGTTACTATATATAAATAAAACAATTTTTTTCTGTATAGACAAAAATATATGCATATGATAGCATGTACGTGTATATGTAAGGGTGTGTGTATATATGGATACATGTATATGTAAACATGTGAATGATATGTGTATATGTAAATAACGTGCGAGGACATAGGTACGTGTAAATTATGTATGTGCATGCATGTATATAATTATATAAAAATAAGTAGTCGGCTGTGCGCGTGTTTCCTCTCCCTGCCCTTCCTCCCCTGGCCACAGCCTCCCGCGCATGCGTCCGTCTGCGCACCGCACTCCTTGACACAGTCTGGTCTTCCAGAGGCCGGTGCTGCGAGGAGGTCTCCCTTCCGCCTAGTTCCCTCCGTGCTTAGCTCTAGGCGCTTCTGAGACCGCTTACGTTGCTCTGCGCGTTTCTGCCTCATGGTAGCCCAGCTCACCAGTTGTAGTGCACTGACAGTTTTCAGCACTTTAATGTCCCTAAAAATTAGGATCCATCTCCTCGGCCTCTGCTGCGGGCAAGGGGGTGACATTATTGTGGCGGCTTATAGATTTGTATCAAAACACACAGCATGGGACTCAGAGGCTGAAGGAAAAAGCCCACAGACAAGGAGGACTTTGAAGACGATGCTAGGAAAAAAAATGCTACTGACTTGACATGCGTTGGAGAAGGACCGGAAGACCCTATCTTACATGTGAAGAAGGTGTCCTAGGAAGGTGGTAGAAAATCTCTTTCATGTGCATCTCCTAGTATTGGCAACAGTGAGTGATTCCAATTTTAAACATCACAGCAGTGTTTTTACCCCCACTGTTACTAGAAATAGTGGTCTTTGTGACAGTTGGTGGCATTTTAAACTTGATCAGCAGTAGAGTTCATGTTCTAGTGGGCTACCTGTCAGGGCGGTCGTGGGCTGTTGGTGTTAGGAGCCTGGAACCCAGGAAGCCTCAGGAAGAGGAGCCCTCCCTGTGGCAGGGGAAGGATACACATTGGATGTAGATAGTTTTGGTAGACACAGATAGTTTTATCAGCATGTGCTAGTCATACAGATGAGTGACAGTCCGTGCAGCGTTTCCACACATGTATACCATGTACGTGAACATACTTAGGCACTGTTCTCCATCCCACCCCAGCACTCTTCCCGGTGCCTATTAATCACTACTCTACTTTCTGCTAGATTTTCTTGTACAAGTTTCTTGCATATTCATGGCCTCAGACTTTATTCCAAATCAGTGGAATGCAAATGAAGTTCAAGATGGTAATTGCCTCATACCCAATAGAGAGACCAATGCTGGCCTTTGATGCCAAGAGTGCTGGAGAAGACAGTGGATGCCACGGGTCATCTAATAATTATACACATAGAATTCTACACACGTCCCTACAGGGTGGATCTGCCACTGGCAAGCTGGGCCGGGCATCATCCCAGCCTATGCATCAACTCTGGGACAAGTCACTTCTTTTGACATTTAAATAAAATTTTTACTGAAATCTTTTACTCTCAGATCTGGTACAAGACAAGGATGTCCTCTATCTCCACTGCTATTAAATATAGTTCTGAAATCATTAGCTAGAGCCATTAGACAAGAGAGAGAAATAAAAGGAATAAGA
>NDGM010911215.1:0-10768 GCA_002564305.1 Octomys mimax
TCGCTCTCTCTCTCTCGCTCTCTCCCTCTAAATAAATAAATAAATGTTTAAAAAAAATTAAAATAATTGCCAATTATATAATTTTAACAGAAATAAAGGTATAATATTTAAAACAAAACATGGCTCATTTACCCAAAACATTTTTGTGACCTTTATATTTTAAGGATTAATTTCTTTCTGCTATCTTGCTATACTATATCAGTTTATAATTAGTTAAAAGAGACAAACACATTCTAAATCTGGATAAATAACTAACATGTGCACATGTATGATTTTCATAGGAATGCATCACAGTATAAAAACATTTTTGCATTTTCCTGATTTTG
Organism: Octomys mimax; assembly: GCA_002564305.1. Classification (NCBI taxonomy): domain Eukaryota; kingdom Metazoa; phylum Chordata; class Mammalia; order Rodentia; family Octodontidae; genus Octomys; species Octomys mimax. Next base: position 327 of record NDGM010911215.1, read on the forward strand.
TGTTCCTGAACGATATGCATATCAATGAATGCATGCAGTTGCTAAAATTAAGTCAACTTCAAGGCCAAAGCTATTTGTTATAAGTGTAAGAGTGAATAAATGCATGTGGGAGGAAGGAGATTTCTTACAGAAATGTCTGTTAGTTGTTGAATTTCAAAGAGTGCTAACAATCACATATGATAAACTGGCCAATACAGTTCCCAATTACATAACATTTGTTAGATTGATTAGTTCTTTCTTCAGTTTTGATAAAGGAAAAGAATTTGGAAAAGGGGTTTGATTTTGATTTTTAAAAAGGCGTGCTGCTTAGATATTCAATTCATTGCCTTCTTAATTCAAAGGACACTTCCAATTCAAGAGTTTATTTCAAGATAGAGAGGTATTTTTTTTCTAAAAGAGACAATGGACCCTGGTAGAGATCAAGAGTTAGAGTGCACATGGCGAATAGCTCTGTATTATCAGAGAAAAATGCCATAAAGAAGAGGATTTTGAAAGTTCATTTTAAAAAATAATCTATGTCTGCATATCTACCAAATAATTTACAGGGTGTGCAGACACTGCCCTATGCTGCTGCATTCATTTCTTCTTTCTTCTACAGTCTATTCTCAGCTGATGTCCTTGCTTCTTGTTTTGCTATGCATAGTTTCAAATTCACTAGTATGAATGTGATCATTTTGTATACTTAAAATGTACACATAATATAATCTAAAACTAAAGAAAACATATTTAAAGAAAAAGAAAACTTCTCCAATACCAGGAACAAATGATTACACATATGAGAATTTGTCCCATATATTTTCTCTCCTCCTTCTCCTCGAGGTCACTTGTAGGCTCCTCCCTGATAGACTATTCCTTCTGATAGTGAACTACCTTCCCTGCCCTGCCCCGTCTAAGGAACACTTCCAGCAGCCACTGCCATTCTCTTGCTCAGATCATCAGTTTTCTCCTTCCATTTCACGACTTGAAGCAGCATTCCAGGATTCTCCTACCTCCCATCTAAAGAAAACTTTATACCTAATTCTGCCTTAGGCTACTCCCACACTGCCTCATTCTAGTCCAACTTACAACAAAACTGGTTATGAGTGCTCAATGTACTACACTCCAATTTCTCTCTTCATTCTTTCCACACTCACCCTTGCTGCATTTACTACTCTTACAAATTGCTCCCAGGTGCACCTCTGCCTCTCCCAGTACTGGACAGTTGGGCTCCCTCGTGCAAAGGCACCTTACCTGCTCCACTCAAGGAGGTCCCTCTCTCCTAGTTCTTCTGTTTCATGGGCTATTCCTTCTGGAGTCCTGGCTGCTGCTGCTTCATCTCACTACTCTTCCTAATGACATGCTCCAGCCCCTGGCCATCAGAAGGCAGCGGTGCACGGCCATGTCTGCCTGTACCACATGCCTTTGTTCATGTAGGCCAAAACACCGCTGATTAGCTGCCTCTGACTCACTGTCCACTCTACCTGCTGAACGGCCCTACGCTCTGCTTTTGCTGGGTCTGTGACCTCTCTGGAGAATTTGATACACCCTCCTTACACTCCCATTTATGGAATAATGTCAAAGGACAAGTACTGAAGACTCCTGATTACAGAAGCACAGCGCCGGCCGGCTTTTTATCTCCTGTATTTCTCCAAATCATGGGTTTTTTTTTAATTATGGAGTAAAAGCACGACAAATTTTCATAACAAGACAATAGGAAAATTACAATAGCTGCACTACATTGCACATTAATGTCTTTAAAGTAGGTATAAGATATGAGTATTAAAATTTTCTCCAGTTGATATTAACACAGGTTTTCCTTTTCACTAAACTAGGAGACAGTAATAGTGCAACTTTCTTGCTACTTTTTTTCTTGTTCCTATCTGCTCCTTCCCCTCTATCCATGCTAGTTCTTCTTTCCCTTTGATAAACTGCTTCTCTTCTCACAATATCTATTATTTAGTCACTCAATTTCTCATACCAAGGACACAATACAATGTCTATACATGTGATTCTGGTTTATTTCACTTATTAATATGGTATCAAATTGCACCCATTTACCTAAAAGAGTTTCAAAGTTTTCCTTCTCTATTGTTGTGACATGTTTTTAATTCTTCTAGGAAGATACCCAGAAGGGTAGCTTGGTCAAATGGAACCTCTAATCCCAGGTTTTGATGAATCTCCACACCGATTTCCATGGTGGTTGCACCAGTTTACACTCCCACCAAGAGAAAAGAATGGCTCATTTTTCCTGAAAGCCTCTGCAACTTTTGTTATTGGTTGATTTCTTGATAATAGCCGTTCTTTCAGGGGTGAGAAGGCATCTCAGTATTGTTTTAATTTTTATCTTTGGACCTATCAGCAATGTTGAACATTTTTTCATATATTCATTTGCCATTTGTATTTCTTTATCTCAGAAGTCTGTATTTACCTTAGATGTTCTTTTTTGGAATGGGTCTTTGATTTGGGGAGTCCGACTTCTTTCATTTATTTGCACATCCTAGACAGAATTCTCTTGCCTGAGGAACAACTGGCTAAATTTTCCCCACTCAGGGTTGTCCGTCCATTCTTGTGGTGATATCTTTGATATGCAAAAGCTTTTTAATAAGATGAGGTCCAAATTGTTGACTGTTTGACATATTTCCCATGTTGCCTGGGTTTTGTTTATGAACACTCTGCCTTCATTTATGTCTTTAATATTTCTATCTACTTTCTCTTCCAGTAGATTTAGTGTTCTGATTTAATATTCACATCTTTGATCACAAACAACAAATTCACTGAGAGACAAATTAGAGAAAGCACATCCTTAACAACAGTACCCCCCAAAATGAAATACCTACGAATCAATCTAACAACAGAATTGAAAGATATATACATTGAATATATGAATATACATGTACATACATATGTATATATGTTCATATATATATATATATATATATATATATATATTACAGTGCTCTAAGAAAAGAGATCGAAGAGGATATCAGAAAATAGAAAGATGTCTTTTGCTGATGGATAGAAACAACCAACATCGTGAAAATGGCCATATTCACAAAACTGTTATACAGACTTAATATAATCTCAGTCAAAATATCTCACAGATAAGAAAACAATATTCCTAAAATTCATTTGGAACAAAAGAGTCCTAAAATAGCAAAGGTAATTCAAAGCTACTGCTTTGCGGTACTGGTAGAAAACAGACCTGAGGACTGAGGATACAGGCCTGTGGCACAGCACCTGCCTGGGAAAGGCAAGGTACTAAGTTCAATTTCTGGCACCAAAACTAGCAAGCAAGTAAGTAAACAAACAAAAAATAACAACAACAGCAAAACAAAAATCAGACAAGAGGATCAGTGAAACAGATTAGATGAAGAAACAACATAGTCACCTCCCCTTTAACAAAGGGGCCACACACCTTCACTGGAAAGAGACAGCCTCTTTAATAAATAATGCTGGGAAAACTGGCTTTCCACATGCCAAAGACAAACGCAAATCATCTCGGGTATTTTTACAACAGGAATGTTCTGCAGGGTAAAGGGGGATTAAAAACAAAACAAAAAACCCACCCATGATGACTGGAAGAGGGTCATAGAAAAGTGGAACAGACCACGTTAGGTCCAGTATTGTCCTGGTCGTACAACATTATGTGTTTCAGGTGTGATGACACCAGCAGAAACACTAGTTCAGGGCCGCATGTAGTGGCACAGCCCTGTAATCCCATCATTCAGGAGGCTGAGGCAGAACTATTGCTGTGAGTTCATAACCAGCCCAGGCTACATAGTGAACTCAACCTGCACTGCCTCAAAAATAAAAAGTAAGCAGAAGAGAAAGAGAAAGAAAAAGAGGAAGAGGAGGAAGAAAAACACGATTTCAAAAGACTTTTTTAAAAAAATAGTTCTTTATCTAATTATTTTATGTGACTATAACCTGAGAGGGAATATCAGTACTTAAAATCAAAGTTGCATTACAAAACCCATAACATATCATCCTAGGACACAGAATATTTTTATTTTGGAAATTTAGAGATGATTTAATATTTTATTGATCTCAATCTCATTTCAGGGAAGGTTAAAAAGCAGCAAGTACCGAACAGGATAGAGTAAGCATAAAGTTCTAAGTGTATGACATTATTGGTGATGGAATCTTCCGCTGTCTATCCTAGGATGTATTTATTCCATTTCATTTACTTTTGCTTGCACTTGTCCTTTAAAGACTCCTTTATATAACATACATGTTCCAATGTGAAATGAGCACATCTAAAGGAGAAATGTTTAAATTCTAGCACACTGTAAGATTAATAAACCATAAAACTTTGACACAGCTACAGATGTGGGGTGTTAATTGCCTTTAGACACAGATTCAATCCCTATGTCCCATACAATTTAGTTATGACTTTTGAGACAGTGAAACAATTGCTAAGACAAAATTGTCTCTATACTCTGGAGACATACTTACAGTAGAATATTAATATCTATTTCTATAAAGTACATATTTTCAGTATTCAAGAAATTCATGTTAGTGTACCCCACCACACTACTAGAAGGGAACGTGTCATAAGCAAACCTGTCCTACTCCCAGTCTGTGTCCAACTGTAATTTAGAATAGGAACTCACTGAAATAGGTGGGTATGTCCAAGATAAGATGACCTGGTTAATTTTGAGAGTGAAAATGTTCATTCTGCATCAATGGTTTACCTTTTCAGGTTAAAGAGGTTACTGTGAGTTCCGTTGTTATACAAAGTTGAAATGTTCGCCCTCATTAAGGCTGGTAACTAGAGGTCCCCATCAAGGTTTTACACATTCACAGGCGGTACTTTGGGAGGTGGCTGAGTTATGGGTGTATGTGACACTGAATCAAGAGTGTATTTGTGGACTGTTTCACTGATGGGGTCAGCATAGTTCTGGGTGTGGCTGAAGGGATTTACTACAAGCAGAAACCCCACCTTGGACTTGGGGGGCGATCACCAAGAGACATGCAGCCTGGATGGAAAGAAAGGAGGATAGGACCATGCTTTCCTGCCTGCCTTGCCATGGGCCACTGCCCTGCTCCTTTGCACTGCTTCCCGGCCTTTGGGCTAGGGAAGGAATGAAACCGCTACAAACTGTAAACTAAAATAAACCTTTGTTCCTTGAAGGACAGAATGTCAGTATCCCAGGCACAAGAATATACCTTAGATGCTTATCTGAGAGGAATACATTCCAACAGTTGTGGCAGAACATGGAACTGCAGAAACCACTAAACACTAAAGTTCCTTTATTACCAGGTTCCTTCCTATCAATTCATAACTCTGACAAAAGCTAACTTACCTTGAGGCCCAGTAACATATTCATTACAATTGTAATGTCTGTTTCATCTTTCCTAAGCTATGGCCATAACTTTGAAGTTTGAAGTACAAAAGCAAACCTAGCATGGATTTCTTTTTCATTCTTCACAAATTTATGAAGAAAAGAGTTGTTCTTACAATAGAATCTTAGAAACTGCAACATGGCAGTACAAAAGGTATTTACCCTTCCTCTTAAAGCAGTGCTTTGGCTTCTCTTCAGTATATCTGAAATTCCAGCATCAGTACTTTGCACTTTGGAGGGCATTATTAACTACAATAAAGTTCATTTGGTTACAATTATTGCTGTATCACAGCCATACATTTGCTTATATGCTAATAAGTAGGTAATATATACATGTAGTGTGAGGGCTGGCCAGATGGCTCAGTGGACTAACGTGCCTGCTTAGGCATGTGCCAGGGTACATTGAAATGGCGACTGAGACTGGGTGTGGTGGGGTACACCTGTAATCCTAGCACTTGGGAGGCTGAAAAGAGAGGGATCACTACAAGTCCAATCTATGTAGTGGGACCCTATGCACCCTTATTAAATGCACTTTTTAAAATGTTGTGTGGAAATTCTTTTTTAAAAATCTATTTATTTATTTATTTGGTGTGGGTCTTGCTATGCAGCTCGGACACCTAGTGACCTTCCTGTCTCAGCCTCCCCAGCGCTGTGATTACAGGTGCGCGTCACCACACGCAGTTTCTTCCCAGCACGCACAGCATGTCCAGTGTTCCAGGGTCGCTCTGGCATGTAGTACTAGAGATAGAACCTGAGTCCTCACACTTGCCAGGCAGGCACTTAGACTGCTGAGCTATCTCCCTATTCCGAGTGTGGAAATTCTGAGACTAGACGAAAGAATGTTTCATTTCCTTGAGTGGATAGGACATAATGGAAAGTGACTGTACCACATTACTCAGAAAGATATTGATGTACATTCTGAATTGTTTATATCTGCAATTCAATAGTTTTTACTCAGTTGACTGTGAGTAACTGGAACTACGGAAACTCAAACTGTGGAAAGAGTGTGGGTACCATAAAAACTGAAATGTAGTTGCAAAGAGGTGAAAGTGAATTGAATCCATTATTTTAATTATTGAAGGTTTCCTAATATGACATGTAGTTGGAGAGTAACTTAGAGACTTTCTTAGAGCATTTTCAAAGCATATGTAATAATACATTACTTTTTTATTATTTTGTTTTTAAGCCTCCTTCCAGATGGTATAGAGCTGTAAGTCACCTGGAGTATTATTAACTAACATTAGAACATTACCAACTAACATTAGAATCCCTGACCGTCATTTATCTAAATACAGCACACAGGCAGGGTGAAGTTAAATCTGGCCTTTGGTTTATATTTCAAATGATAGCTGCTTCATGATATGAAAAGTTGTGTCATTAATCGACATTTCTTCCACCCACATCTCACATTTATACATACATATTTATGAAAACATGTAGTAACAAAGTTATAACATTCTCAAACTCATCTATGATTGGGTTTTCCATCAAACTTAATTCTATGAATTTATTAAATGTCTATGGCATTTGATATTTATGCACACATTAGAAATAAAATATTTTTAAATGCAAACTCTCCTAAAAGGGCAAAATATTAAATCAATATATAAAATACTATTGTAATAAGACTTCTCAGCAAACATGAGAAAATAAAATCCTTCAAAATGAGTTATGGCATCTCAAATACTCAAAAAAGCAAATGCTATAATACAGTTCCTGGCATAGTCAAGGACCATGGTTTTAATTATGTTAAAAACAGGCCCACAATTTAAATATTTGAGAATATTAATTATAACTGAACTAGAAAATCCAGCTCCTGGCAATGAAAGCACAAAACTATCTGTATTCCATGTGAAACCACTGTAAAAATATTTCGTGAAGGAAGCAATCAAGAACTAATTGCCACCAATAACCAATCACCATACCCTGGGTTCTTATATTAAAACTCAGAATTAGTAATTTTTAATAGAAAGACCTGGGAAAATGTCAGAGTATTCCTTTCATGAAAGAGGGTGAATCAAAATTATATATTACAGAGGAATTCATAGACTCCTACATTGAGACAATCATTAAATGACTGAAACAGAAGGGGAAAAAATAAAATGAGCAAGATTACACACAGTGAATCTTATCCCAAAATTAAAGAAAAAATCTGGGAGGTCTGAGTAAAAACACTGAAGAATGCAGGGGAAAAACTCGTTAATTTTAAAAGGTACACAAGATAAACAGTGGGCTGCAGATGCAGCTTAGTGGTACAGCACTTGCATAGCATGTGGAGGCCCACGCTCCTTCCCCATCACAAGAACAACAAAAAGAGAAAGGGGTGGATGACCCACTGAATTCTTATTCCTCCTTTGACAGATGCCTTATCAGTTAATAGTAAGACAACTTCATTTTTCTCCTCATGGTTTATTCCTTCCATTTCTGAGCACAAGTATGCTTCTGAGACACAACTTCAGAGTTCCTACTTTAATGCATATTCCTTATGTCCCGAAAATTCTTCTGCATGAATTAATTTCTCAGTCATTGAACCCAAAGACTGAGGTTCATTAAAAAAGAGAAATACAAAATAAAATTGGATTTTATATGAATTAACATCAAACCCCCAATTAACTGAGACACCTTATTTTATTAAATTGCTTCAGTTCTTTACTCAAGGTTATTTTTAGATTTATGCATAAGACTGTTTCTTTACATTGATGTGAAATAAAATTGTCTATTTTTTTGTCAGTAAGTTGTCAATTTTTGTGTAGAAAAGGGAAATCTTGTAAAGGCAGGCTTTCTGTGGAAGATACAACAGGCTAAAAGAAATGTAATTGTAACTAATAAATGAGAATTAGTTTCTTCATTAGTTTTCTTCATTAGTTCCTGGCTTTCAGTTAAAGGCCTGGGAGTGGAGTGGGCAGTGGCAAACAGTCTGCACTTGATTAGAATGGAAGACAACAGATGCACGTAACAGGGCACATCCTATCACTGTCTGTCCTCCATCTGCACGGATAGCCCTTGTGTAATTTAAAGTTATCATCCAGGACCACAAAACTATGGAATATATCTTCTATTCTGTCTCATTTCTACTTTATATAAGACCTATATATGTGATTCCAGTTCCATCTAAAATCTATCTTTATTTCTCATTTACAATAATAAGAAAATTGCAGCAATTTTCCACATAGGAATAATAATCTGAACTAAGATATCAGAAATTCATAAATTCATATTTTTCTTCAAATACTGCTTAAAGTTTCCATCACTGTGTTTCCATTTTTTTCTCTGTATGCCTTTTATTCTTTGCTCCCTTTGCAAGGGATGAGGAAGGGATGGTAAAGCATAATGACACAACTTAGAGCATGTCTATTTTTCCAGCTTTGTTCTGAGCCATTATGTTTTTATTGCTCTGGGAAACAAAAAAGAGATAATCGCTGGTGTTTTAGCAAATAGCAATCAGTATAAAGAACAAAACTAGTGTGTTTCTTCATGCTTAGACTTTATTTCAAAGTACAAAACCACATTCTTTTATGTTTCACTTAATTCTTCAATTTTCCTTATTAAACATCAAAATTCTGCATAAAATATAGACAGTACATCATCCAATCACTATTTAAAATTTTTATTGAGGAGGGCACAAGACTGAACACAGAGTGTGTCAATCACCATTACCCATATCCTTCTAAGGAACAGAAGCAAATGGTTGGTGTTCAAGGTAAAAAGGAGTAACTAACACGTAAAAATGAAAAGCAACTGGAGTGAAAAATAGGATACAGAACATATCCATTACTTAATTTAACAATGTTTGTTACTTTTCAAAGTTGATGTTTAAATTTTGAGAAATATTTACATAAACACAATTGCAGGGATGAAATATAAGCCAAACACAATAACACTTAATAAAGCTCAATAACATATCAGAGAAAAGTAAACAGTTTTAACTAAACTTTTCACTGAAATTGTGCCTATGAGATTAAGATTAATCTGTAAAAAACCTCTTCTAATTTTAAAAACATTTGAACAAGTAATGTGAAAAATGGTATTTATCTAATGATCACTAGCTTAAATAAATTCTACCCTTTAGAAATCTGCTCTCTCTACAGATCAATTACAGAGTCAGAAGGTAACCCAGGTTGAAAACTCTACTTTGTAAATTCTGTAAAGAAGCAAGTGTTGAGTGAGCATCTATAAGCACTGGGTCTTAGCAAGGCACAGATGACAGATGTCAAAATGTTAATTTTTTTAACAAGACAAGCAAGTGGGGTTATAATATAAAATTACAAATGCTTTTCAGAGAATGCTAAGGTCATCATGCTGGGGAAGAAGAGGACAGGTGCTTCACTCAGAAGGTCAGGAAGACTCAGGCACACTAATATGAGGGTCTGAAAAAATAAGCTGTGAAGGTCTGCCACTCATATCAAGCTGTTCCCATGTTAGAGCACTAAGGCTCAGAGAAGTTAAATACCTATGGCGGATGTGAACCCACTTCATATGACAGGAGGGGAAAAATAGTATCTTTTCGTGCCGTATCACTGTAAGGACTTCAAGTCTCTATCATTATATCTGATGTAAAACTATCATTTAGCAAATATTAGCTTTTGTTTCTTCTATCTTGTCCCTTCCATCTGCTAGGTTACTTTATAAAAATAGATTTGCAATGCTTTCTAAAGCAACAACACACTGTAGTTTAGAAAAACATGCTAACTAGGTACATACTAGATAAGTGAAATATCAATATCTTATAAAATCTTATCATAGTATATTTCCATTGATGTCTCCATACTGCAAAAATAAGGACTAATATTGAAACTGTCATAAAAATAATCAAAATGACTGGAGGGCAAACACAGGCAGAGAAAAAGACTGGCAACAAATGAAAAGCAATTACTAAGTCAAAGGACACAATTATTTGTAAAATATAATCTTTTAAATATGACAATGTTTATGACCCCTTGATTAACATGGTTTCATTTTATCTGAACAGATATTGATATCAATAATTACTAAATTGTAAAGTAATACTAATAAACTTCTCTTCTGGAGGGTGAACAACTTAAATTTGCAGACCAGAAATTAGAGAAAAAGAAGGGCTGTAAGGACAGCCAACATTTTGGCCCTAGCCTTTCAAGGTCA
>NDGM010911322.1:0-12491 GCA_002564305.1 Octomys mimax
GCAATTTATTGATTATTGTAACTGTCCTACTATCGTGTTTTGCAACTGTCTCATTACTATATGCTTCTCAATAAAATTTTAAGAAAAGAAAAAAAAAAAAAGTGGGGGTACAACTGAGGTTGAACACTTGTCTAACATGCACACGGCCCTGAATTCCCACCTCAGTACCACACAAACAGAGGATGAGGGAGTGGGTGACCAGGGTGTCAGGAAGATGCAGGTAGAGGGACAAGAAAAGCACTGGAAAAGGAACTAAGAAACCCCAAGTGTCATCCTCCCACTACATACTGTATGTAACATTTGACTCTTGATTCAGAAAGAAAAATTTAACACAATAACTAAAAGCTACCTTGGAGTGTGATGAATGAAAAATTATAAAAACAGAGGCTTTGAATCAGAGTTATTTGTATAGAGAGCTCACAATATGAAAGAAAATCTAACTGCAGTTTTTAGAAAAGTCATGGCGGGTAGACAAAAATAGGGGTAAATAGAGTCACATATAGTATTCGAAAGTACTGATGAGTTAAACCTACCTACTTAAAAACATTCAAATGAAGCAAAATTAATTTTACCTCTTACAATAAAAAACTCCTAAAGCAAGACAATTCAGGAAAGTTCAAATAGATAGAAAAAGGCCATGCTTACGAATGCTGCGAAAGCAAAAGCAGGAGTAGTAATGTTAATATCTTAACACAACTGAATTAAAGGCAAAAATAATCTTAAAGGATATCTCATAAAAGGAAAAAATTCAACAAGTCCAATAGTCATGAACTTTATGTCCCTAACAATATAACTGAGAACTATATAGAGCAAAACAAATAGAAATACAATGAGAAGAATTGATAAACTCATAATCATAGGTACTGACTTAGAACTCAACAAGTCGAATTGGAAAAGGTAAGGTCAGATATAACGAATTTGAATACTATAATTAACAAGGCTGCTATTCAGAAAGAATTCTCATTTCTTTTTTAGTGCAAATGAATAACCATTAGCAATTTGTCTCAAAGGAAATCTACAAATTCCAAAAGAAAATTTTATAGGCAGTGTTCACCTTATACAATAAATAAGCAACAAAAATAAAGGATCATTAAAAGCTTGTGATTTTAACCTGGGCTAATTAGAAAATGAAAATGTAGATCACAAATTATCGAGTAGGGTATGACCAGGCTGGCTGGCCCACTCAGTGCTTCCAGGAGGATGTATCAGGAATGCACATCAGGGGCTTTGGGGCTGCAGGTACTTGTGCGTGCTGGGCATCCCTTAGCCAGAGTGCCTGGGCCCAGAAGTATTTCAGCTTTCAGACTTTTTGGCTTTTGAAATATTCTCATATACCTGAGGAGATATAAACATAAGATTCAGTTGTTTTTGCATATATGTGAAAGATAATTTTACCTTTGTGAAAGTATATGTGAAAGACAAATTTCAAATGTGAAATTTTCTACTCACAGGATCACTTCAGTGCTTCAGGTTTTTTAAGCATTTTGGATTTTCAGGTTAATGCCATTCAAACGCTATGATGAAAAATGAGAAATGGCTAAAATGGAATAAAGCTTGGAAACATCCTATAAAAGCCTTTCATCAGTTTAAAAGAGAATAAGATAGACCCGTGTATGCAGATTTTTTAAAAATCACCAGCAATTCCCATTGCTTAGAAAATGAAGCACATACCATTTGTACAGAACAATAAAAAGCTGTTTTTATTTCTGTGTGTACACACACATATAAAACCTTAGAATTTGGAAACAATAATGACACTGATAGTTGCATTTAATTTTGGGGTCCCTAACTAGGACTAGGGGCCACTGGCATCTGTTACACTATATTTTTTCAGGGTTTTTTTTCATATTAGTACACATTTGTGCTGGAAAACGATTGCATTCCTTGTAGGGAGTTGATGTGTGCACATAACTCATCTCAATGCTTTTGTTTTATTCCCTCTCTCTCCTCTCTTGGCCTCCCTTTGCATTTTCATATGTAATTGGAAACAAATACAGAGCTACCTACAAGGTCGCTGAAGTATTTCTCTTTAGCACACCGTTTTCCCTGTAACTGATCTGCTTTTTTCAAGTTGCGACAGTCAAGTAGACAGCTCCATTTGGCTTTCAGAGACTTGGCTCCAGTGCAGGAGAATGGTGAAGGAATCTGAAGTCTAATTTGTCTAATTCCTACAAGGATCAACCCGTGTGGGTCTACGGCTCTGTCCACATGTAGCTATCTGTCCTAGGAAGAGTGAGCAGGGTTTCCCAGGGAGGGTTTCTTGCTTGCAGCTGACAGCATCTGCACTGGGCTTGGACTTAGGGTCTTGGTTTTGAGTTTTATGTGACTTTCCTGAGGCATTCAAATGGAAGCATTTCCTTGAACACAGAGCATTTGTCTCAAAATTTCTCCAGTGAGAAGAGCCAGATTCATACCAGTTAGATGTCTGTAGTGTGGCCTAGGTTAGATCCAATCCACTCTCTGTTTTTATTAACATATATATTTAAATACACACAAAATATTCTTAATTTTGCCTCTTGCTCCCAAAGCCTAAAATATTTACCATCTATCCTTTTTGGGTAAAGTTGCCAGTCTCTTCTTAAATGATTGCTGCTAAATCATATTTTACTGAGGAGATTGGCCAGTCTATCTGTCTAGGTTTGGGGTACAAAAAGAAAAAAAAATGGAAAAATGCCTCTAAGAACCTACACTATGATTTTGTCTTGGTTCTATTTGTCATCTCCTTAGCCCCACTGGTTTTCTCCTTCAGTGTACAATTGCAATCCTATCTTGGAATCCCCATTTTCCTGATGTACACATACGTTAGTGAACTAGATGCTCTCAAGGGTCATCATTTTACCCTTAATAGTGGCCTGTCCTATATCTATCCTAACTTCTATGGTTTCAGACATCTTCTTCCTAAGACTCTTGGCTTCTGTGACAAAGAACCTCCTCTTTCAGACTGACTTCTTGTTCCCTTAATGTTCATCATGACTTTCCCTTTATATCTCTATTGTTATCTGTATAGCAGTTCTGAAACCTCACTATGACCTGGAAAAATTTTGAGACTCTTGGAAATCTAGACTGTGAAATAGCATTCCTAATCATTGGGAATAAATCTGTCCTGGCAGAATGCCTAGCAGACTTTGAAAATTTATGTGTAAAGTATAGGAGAATTGGGGTAAGAGGATGAAGAGTCCTACAGAGTTACTGATGGCAAAAGGCCTCAGAAAGAAGAAAATAGCTGCCCCCTCCTAGGCCTTCTGCCCCAAATGACCTAGGGTGTTCATAAAAGGTCTCACTTCTGAACATTATTAAGTCCTAATTTGTACCTGTCGTGGCTGTGCCTAGGGCCTGAGAAACCATCTGCTTAGAAGGCCCCCAGAGGGTGCCCACACACACTGAAGCTTGAGCAGGGTGCTCAGAATGACTCCAGCCCTGAAGCCTGTGATCCTTTTCAACTCTGATGCTCAGCTCCCTAAAGCTCCGCCTGCTTAGAAGAAAAAGAAGCAAATCCAGCACCAGCCCTACCTCTTCCTGATTCCAGATCCCTTAGATGCCCCATTCACCCTTCAGGCATGCTCGTGGGAATCCATGAATCAGCCACTTTACTATTTCTGTGAAACCAACGCTGTTTGGGGCAATGAACTTAGTTCTTCCACCCCAAAATAGGAGGATCACTGGTGTTTGCTTTCATGAAATGTAACCTTTATTATCAAGAGAGAAGCTGATGCTAAGATAAATCACAGTTTATTTTAAAATCTGGTCATTTCTTTTTAAATCAGATCTTTTTCCTTTTGGAGATGTAAACTAAAATTGGTATCTGGTTGTAGGATTTTGTTCCTTCAAGTCTTGCTACATTCTACACTCTGTCATATAACAGAAATCTATCACTATATAATGTATGTATGGTTCCCTTACACATTAATACTCCATCTTTTCAACCCAATTGATTTTTACAAGTAGACAAAGGCTAATGATATGCCTATTGATTGTGGCTAATCATTTTAAATGTATTTTGTAATGAGCGTTTTTAGACTGAAGCAAACCTTCACTTGTCCAGTAGGCAGGAACTGTTGTGAATTACTTGAGTTGAAATGTATCAGTATAAAACAGTTGCCTGATATAGAAAGATATAGGTCTTGTTTTTTACATTATGTAAAAAATTTGGACTCTTAACAACAATGATGTTATCACTGGGCAAGTCATCTGGTATGGCCATCCATGCTGTTTTTGTGTTAATCACTTCTTTCCTAAGTTGATCTTATGTTTATGTAAATATTTACCTCAGTCTATTTGGTTCAAAATCTCTACTGGATTGCCTCAGTAATCCAGGGCAATTTCCAGAAAATAAGCATTTCATAACAAATTTCCCTCATCATCTGTGACTGGTGATATAGATAATGAAGAACCCATGTCCAAATCAATCACTGCACCACTGGTCCTCTAGAGCAAACTACTGCACACCCTTGTGCAAAGCCAGCATGTCCCACTGGCATCTGAAGACAAGCTCGTGAGAGACACAGTTCTCATCCTTCCTCCTTCATGTCCAGTGGGAAAGGGAAGTGCTGACAGGGCTGGTGGTTGATTAGTGGTTGTTTAGTTTAAGGCTTTACAGCATTTCTCCCAAGACTCAAATATACTGTCTTATATTCCTCAAATACTGTCCTATGCTCTTAAATTCTAAGGTTTTTTTTTTTTTCATTTTTCATTCATTTCTCTAATTTCATGCCATTTTTATGACCTTGGTAGGCTTTCCCTCTGTAATCATTTCTGGATACCCCATGTCACAGAGCTCACAAAATGCCTCCAGCAGCCCATGCAATGCCCTCTGGAGGCTGAGAAAAGCTGCCTTAGTTTTCCGGGGCCTAGGACCAGCTATAACTGGGGGCCCATCCATCAGCTGACTCTTTCTAGACCTTTAAATTTTTTTCTCTGCTCTTCTTTTGTGGTTTTTGTTTCTAATATTACCTTGCCATGTGCTCTATAATCTGCAAGATTAGTTTTAAGTGTCATAGTATTCAAGCATAAAGAATTAGCATATATTTGCATCAAAAATATAAACATAAACTTTAAAATTTTTGTTTTTAAAAGCATTTTCCTCTAAAATTGTCTTTAAAATAACTAAAAGTCAATGGACTTTTACTGTACTCTTTCAAAAAAAATAAATAAAATAAAATTACTAAAAGTCAAAGTTGAAATCTGAAGTTTTTATTTACAAAACTGAATTTTTAAATTTTAGTTTTTGAATTTTTAATTGAGTGTTCCAAAATATTTAAATGTTTTATTTTTATTTTTATTTATTTATTTGGTGGAACTTGGAATTGAACTCAGGCCCTTGTTCTTGCTAGGCAAGCGCTTATTCTACTGAGCTATCTCCCCGGCCCCTTAAATGTTTTATAAAAATAAAACCACTCACAATTTTAACATTCATTGTCCATTCACCAATGTAAAGAATTGGTGTCACATATTATACATGTTACAACTAGACCTATAGAGATAGTCAAATTTGATAGTAATAAGAGTTATCCATAGTGCAGAATATTACTCAGCCTCCATTTGAAGCACCTGGAAAGCCATGCCAGCTGACAGGAACCTCTGAAACTGCCCAACAGGGCATGGCAAGGGCAGCAGAGGGTCACTCAATGCTATGGGAATAAGCCTGGTTATGCAAAAATCTGTTGCATTCTTTTTGTTAGAAAAGATTGAACAAGTTTGTAAATTTTTTTATATCTAAGAAAATTTTCCTTCTCTAAGAAGTAGCATCTTTCCCTGAAACTATCTTTCCTGATATTTTCTGCATTTGGATGCCAGCCTCCTTTTCTATCATCCTTTTAGGACAAAAGAGGTAGAGAAGTCTCCAGTGGTTTATGCTGCTTTAGTCATCATGGCATATGCTTGTAATCCCAGAACTTTGAGTGGTTTAGGCAAGAAGATTACATATTTAAGCCCCACCTAGGCAATTTTGCAAGAGCCTGGGAAAAAACAAAAACAAACCTAGGGGTGGAGTTCAGTGCCAAAACCCTAGGTACAGTCTCCCATGCCAGGAAAGTCAGTCATGAGAATGGATATTTAGTGCTAAGGTCATGGTGTGCCAGTATTGAAATGCAGGGCCTGAGGACCCGAGGAAATCCGAGACCTGGGCCAAGTCTAAAGACAGTACTAACACTGATAAAACTGGGTAAGCTACTTGAAAAATCTAGGTTAATTACGAAATGATTCAAAATATCTTGGCAATTCTTGGAGCTGCTAAAAATAAAGCTTTACTTTTTAATCTAGTTTCTAAAAATGCTCTGTTCAATGTCATATGGGAACTTCCAACTAATGCACTAAGACACGAAAAGGAATATTATGCATTTATGAATAGGAAAAGAGTATTGTAAGAATGTTAGTTCTGGGGCTGGGGCTATATCTCAGTGGCTCAAGTGCCTGCCTGGCAAGCACAAGGTCCTCAGTTAAATTCCTGGTACCAAAACAAATAAGTAAATAATAAAAATATATTAGCTCTTCCTAAATTAATCTTAGCGTTAGTGCAATCTCTATGAAAATCTCTAGCAGATTTTTTTTAAAGGATATTGACAAACTGAATGTAAAGTTATGTGAAGAGGCAGAAGGCCTGCAATATTAAAGAACAAAGTTGGATAACTGGCACTACTATGACTTCAAGATTTAATATAAAGGTACAGTAATCAAGACAGTGCATTTGATCCTGGGTTCCGCAGGCCACGCTGGCCACGCCCTCAGGTGTGCTGAGTCAGCAATGGAGTTTGGGCATGGTGGTGCCCGCCTGTAATCCCAGCACTGGGGAGGCTGAAAAAAGGAGGAACATTGTGAGTCTGAGCTGCGTAGTGACACTCTGTACCAAACATACACACATACATGCACGTGTGCACGCACGTGCGCAAGCACACACACAGAGACAGAGGGACAGAGAGAGAGAGAGAGAGAGAGAGAGAGAGAGAGAGAGTGTGTGTGTTTGTGAAAGAACAGGCAAATAAGTAAAACAAAACAGAGAGCCAGAAAATTACATTTTTCTGACCCAAAAAAATATAATCAACTGATCTACAACAAAAGGTCAAGGCAATACGGTGGAGAAAAGGTAGTCTTTTCAACAAGTTGTATTAGAACAACTGAATGTCTACATGCAGAAAAAAAACCAAGAATCTAGAAACAGATCTTATGCCTTATCGCTTCTCGGCCTTTTGGCTAAGATCAAGTGTAGATCTTATGCCTTTCACAAAATTAAAATGGATTGTATACCTAAGTGATTACACAAGACTATAAAATTTCTATGAGATAATCGGAACAAATCCAGATGTCTTTGGGTTGGCTAATGACTTTTTAAAAATAACCCTGAGGACATGACCTGCTATAGTTTGGATCCTAAATATCCCTCAAAGGCCTGTGAATTAAAGCTTGTTTCCCAGAATGGAGCTATTGGGGAAGATGGTGGAACCTTTAAGAAGTCTGAACTAGAGGAAGATCTTTAAGATTTTGAATGTGGACTATGTCTTTGAAGTCAATAGCCGAACAGCATTTGCTTTCTCTCCTTTGCATGCCCTGGCTCTCCAGGAGATGAAAATCTTTGCCTTGTTGCCTGCTGTTATTGTTTGCATTTAGGTGTTCCCTGTAAAGCCTCACATGGTCATAGGTGGCTGAATCTACAGTCCATGATGCTAGTATTAAGGCTGAGTGATTACTAAATCAGTCCACTGATTTGGTTTGGCACCACCTGAACACTGGCAACCTCCATAGAGTATAAAAGGTGCAGAAAAATCTCCTAAGATCCTTTGGTTGCTTTGCTGCCTTCTGCCTGCCATGAACTGTTTCTCCTCTACAATGCCTATCCAACATCATCCTACCACCCAATTATCGGCTTACACCTCTACAAACTGTGAGCTAAATAAATGCTTCCTCCCTTACCTTGTAGATGTTGGATATTTTGTGTCAGCAATAAGAAAAAACCAAAACAGAATTTGGTGCCAGGAATGAGATCTTTGCTAGGACTATACCTGACCATGTGGTTCAAGAGCTGTTGGGCCTGACTCGTGGGCAGAGTTTGGAAAGGATTGGAGATACTGGCTGAAAAATTAGAGCTGGAAGGCTTAAGGCTGTAGTATATGAAAGATTCTGGTCAGAACTCAGAAGACCACAAGGCTGATAGAAATTCTGCTGGTAAAGAACCAGGCTTGGGAGAATTCTGCTGGAAGGAAGGACTGCCTTGACTGTTGGACTCCAGACTATGTGTGTTATGCCTCAGCCAAAGCTTTTTCTTCATTTTGCTCATGTCCAAAGACTTTGTCTGAGACCAAGAGCAGCAGACTTATCTTGCAGAAGAAATTTCAAGGCAGTGTAATGTGGAGGCAGTGGCATGGATACTGTTGGGGACTTTTAACTAGTTTTACATTGAGAACCAAGAGTAAAGAACCCAGTAGAATGATTCAAAACATCGTGTATTTGGCCAGAAAGGAGGTTCTAATAAAGTTGCAGCCTGCAAAGAAGAAACAGAGAACAAATAGGAAAAGACTAGAAAGAAAAACAGTATTTTAGAAGAAGGCAACAGAAAAGATGGCCTGAGTACATCACAAAAATCAATAGGAAATCCACTCTTTACAGCCTCAAAATTGCAAAAGTGGAAGATTTTGCATTGTGAAGAAAGCCTCAGAGTGTCATGTTCCAGATTTCTAGCAGCATAGTGAATTTGGAATTGGATTCAGAGTGTTCAGGAAACCAGATGCTCAACCCCTACAGCCAAAAGAAAAGGAAGCTGAGATACTGCTCCAGCTGGTGGCAGAGCAAAATATCTGCAAGGAACATATCTGATAAAGGACTCTTATTTAAAATATACAAAGAGCCGGGAAGATGGCTCAGTGGAATGAGCACTTCCCTGACAAGCGCAAGGGCCTCAGTTCAATCCCCAGTTCTGCAATAAATAAATAAATAAATAAATAAATAAATAAATAAATAAAACTGTTACAAGTCAGCAATAATAAACAACCTAGTTTAAAAAAAAAGAACCAAAATCATAATAGCACCTCACCGAAGTAGATATACAGATAGCAAATAAGTATATGAAACTGCTCCACAGTAAATGTCACCAAGTAGATGGCAATTAAAGCAAGACACTACTATACACCAGTTAGAATTTTTGGGAGCCAATGAAACTGAAATTCATCCCATGGGGGAGGGCACGGTGAGGCCCCATTGCCCAAAGTTGTCAAGCTACTATTCAGTCTTGAGAAAAATATCCTGCCTGGACTTTGTGAGCTATTAGTCACTAGGCAACCTTGTGTCTTGCAACTTTGCAAAGGTATAAATGAACACCACTACTGTGGTTCTAGAGTTGTCTTGCCAACCAGGCAGATGGGTTACCACCTGACCCAGCTCTTGTGTTCTTGGCTTTTTCTCATTCCTGCTGCCATTTCTCCCCAGGGTACAATGGATCACACCAACAGACTGAAGGATCACTACAAGAACGGGCAAAACACAGAACACTGACAACACCAAAACCTGCTGAGGATGTGATGTAATAATTTCGTCATTGTTGGTGGGAATGGAAAAGAGTTTAGGCACATAGAAAGACATTTTGGCAGTTTTTTTAAAAAATAAACATAGTTTAGCATGCAACCCATCCAGCACATTTCTTTGTGTTTACCCAAAGGACCTGGAACTCTGTGGCTATGACAGGACACAGATGTTTGTAGCAGCTTTATTCATGATTGTCAGAACTTGAAGGTAGCCAACAAAGAAACCCTTCACTAGATTGATGGATAATAAGTTCTGATACAAACACTCAATGGATTGTTATTCAGCACTAGAAATGCATGGAACAAATTAACTCAAGCAAATAATCTAAAATGGCAACATACTATTTGAATCTAAATATATGCCATTATAGAAAAGGAAAAAACCATGGAGACAGGAAAAAAGATCAGTGGTTTCCAGGGACTAAAGGGAAGGAGGGATGAATGGGTGGGTCCCAGAGAATCTTTAAAGCAGTGGAACTACTGTGTTCAAAATTATAATGATGAATGCATATCATACACTTTTTCCAAACACATAAGATATACAGAGCCAAGTGTGAACCCTAATTGGACATTGGAGGATTACGATGGCAGCATAGATTCATTCAGTGTGGCAAGTGCACCATTCTGGTGGGGATATTAGTAATGGGGGAGGTTGTACACGTGTGATTGTAGGAAATGTAAGGCATGCCTCTTCTTACCTCTCAATTTGGGTGTCAAGGTAACACTACTCTAAAAAAGATAGTCTTTTTAAAAATGCTTTTGTTTCCATAACCATATAGATTGTTATTTTCTGATCTAAGGTTTGATTCCTCACATAATGAAAGCAGAGTTAGATCCCACCCACCATGATGAGCTCTGATGTAGGAACAAGTCCATGGGGTCTGTAATACAGAGGCCTATTCCTGCTTCTCAGCCTTCACTGAGTAGTAAGGCTCAAGACTAGAAGAGGGGACACCTGTACTCATTTTTCCCATTCAGTTTTACCCTAAAAGTAGCTGGTATCATTTGAGAAGAGAGTGAGAATAATCCTAGAAGAGTAAGTTAGCATTTTTATGTTTTATAACAGCAAACTGAGATGAGCCCTGGAGCTGAGGGTCATTAGGTTCTGGTTTTCAGGCATGGTGTGAGCTGGATGAGGTAGTACACAACTCAAGAAATCCCAGCTACTTGAGAGGATGAGG
Source organism: Octomys mimax (assembly GCA_002564305.1). Taxonomy (NCBI): domain Eukaryota; kingdom Metazoa; phylum Chordata; class Mammalia; order Rodentia; family Octodontidae; genus Octomys; species Octomys mimax. Next base: position 10,688 of record NDGM010911322.1, read on the forward strand.
GAAGAATTTCAAGTGAAAGGCCAATAAGCAACTTAGCAAGACCACATTTCCAAATTAAAAAGTCTATGGATGTAGCTGAGCAGTTGAATGTCTCTGGGTTCGTTACCCCACAAAAAAGTATAGGGTGGAAGAGAATGAAATTTTTATGAATGTGAAGATGTCAACTCAGAAAGCAAACTAGTCTGCACACACCAGGGACGCTGCCTTTGCAGGTGGCTCAGAAGCAAGAAACATGTTTTAAAAGAAGACCACTGGGAGTCCTGGTTCTCAGGAAGCTGAGCCAAATCTGGGAGAAAAGTTTGTAGGCCAATCCGGACAATGAAGGGAGGACCCTTGGCCATAGCTGAACTTGATGTGTATAGGCTTCTGTGTACATTTCGGCCAAAAGAGGCCCATGTTATTCTGGAGGATAAAAGAGGAGAAATAGCATATCAAAGTGAGTTTGGAGAATTAAGTCAGGTGGATGGTGAGTACTTCTGACACCAGGAGGTTACACTTCTTTCTGGCTGAGAAAAACTCAGTGTAGTCATGGCCAGGACTAAGAAAAGAGCCACAAAGCAGAAAGCTTTGCAGCAGTCATCTATTTGGGGTAAAAGAAAAAGAGAAGAATCTTCTCTTTTCCCATGGCTTTCCAGTCTAGTTTTAAAACAGCTTAGAACAGGTACTGAGAAAACCTCTGTAGAGTGGAAGGCTACCCTGGGAGTAGCAGTTAGCGTCTCCTCTTTCTTAGTAACTATCTTCATTCCAATGGGAGTCCGTGAGAATTTGCTTCAGAATCACCACTTGGAAAGTCAACGAGATGGGACAACAGCTTTTCCAGGCCTCTTATTAGTTGACATGCAGGTGGATATAAAAGAGATGATCCTGTGTCAGTTATGACTTTTAGCTTGAAGTGGTCTCCACCAGTAGAGAAGACACGTCCTCTATCAACTGGCATCTGTGAGGATCAATGAGTAGTTCAAAATGATTTCCACAGAGGCTGGATCTATGCTGTGGTTTGAGTGTGTCTTCCAAAACTTGTGTGTTGGAACTTTAATTATTAACCATGATGCAGCAGGGTCAGGAGATGGGAACTTTAGGAAGTGTGTGGGTCATGGGGACAAGGCCTCCAGGAATAGATAGACCTTTTTATTGTTAAGTTCTTGCTTATATGAACTGGCTTAGTTATGAGACCAGGCTGCTGCAGAGGAAGGCTACCCTTCGTGTTTTGTCTCTACCCTGCCCTTTCACTTTCAGCCACTAGTTGAAGCAGCACGAGGCCCTCACTAGCTGCAGCTCCCAAATCCTGTACTTCCAATCCTCCAGAACAATGAGCTAAAATAAGCTTCATTCCTTTCTAAATTATCAAAACTCTGGCATTTTGTTGTAGTAACAGACATGAACCAAAATAATCTGTTTAATTGCAAATGTGATTTTTCAGAGTGGCACATGGCAGCTGGGAGCCCATCATTGGTGTGTTTTTTCACTGATTCTACCTCCAGAACAATTGCTTATCAGGTTTCTCACTTTCCCTAACAATATACTCTAACCTCTGCCATGGTCTCTCACTGGGAACAGTACAACAGACTCTTAATTGACTCTTAGTTTCCATGGCTTCCTACTACTCAATCCATTCTCCACCTAACAGCCTGAAATATTCTTTTAAATAGTTGGGTTATGTCCTCCCTCTTCCATGACTTCTGTAGAGCTGGAGTATCCAATATAACCACCAGCCATACATGTTCATTTAAAGTTGAGTAGACTAGGGGCTGGTGAGATGGCTCAGTGGTCTAAAGCACCTACTTAGAACAAGCTTTAGCAAAGC
>NDGM010911688.1:0-15860 GCA_002564305.1 Octomys mimax
AGTAGGTTCATGCTTGGAGTGCCTGTCATTCTGGTCTTCTGAATACAGGCTGCTTGTCATGACGTGCCCGTTGCTGACATGCTGTCTCTCAAGTAGATGTTTGTTTAAAAAGGAAGGCAGTGGTGAATGAAGGCAAGAGACAGGAAAAGGAGTGTTGCGGGACTATCCTGCTAAAATGTTGTATATGGTTAGATTTCTAAACTTATGTGTAAACATTTATAATTGTTTGTTCTTATTTTTAAAATATATTTTAATTTAAATATTTTTTGTCACATTCTGTAGGGAGTTAAAGTTTGACATATCAATACTTGATGAAAAATACCTTTTCCATGTTTTGCCTGAGATGTTTGATATTCAAAGAGATAGTGAGGTTAAGCTGAACAGCCAAGGTTGTACAGTAATAACAATAAGCTTCTCTTCTGGAGGGTTAACAACCTATGTTTGCAGTCTAAAAATTAGAGAAAAAGGAGGGCCACAATGACAGCCAACATTTTGGCCCTAGCTTTTCAAGTTCAATTAAAACTCAGGACATATAAGAACCTGTACTGTAACATCATGTTAATCAGTTGTGTCCCAAATTTTCTGATCAAGGAGATTATGGGGCCAAAGGGGAAAGTGATTGATAATTTAGAGTGTTCCTAAGGAGAGTCACATGGACAGAAAACTTTTTCTCAGGCTTTGACACAGAGCAAATTGCTCAAGCAATGTCCGTGACTCATCCACATGGCTGACACTGACAAAGGATCTACAAACTGTGTTACAGGGTCTCAGGATAATTCCTGACAGGATTGGACTGATATTAGCAGATACAGAATCTATAATTCTTGTTACATAGGTCTTGCTTTGTCTTGATCTTAACCATCCAGCAAAAAAGTATAAAAACAAAGTATTAGAAGTAAATCCATATTACTATGCTGAGCTGTAGAGGAATCAAGTCAACAACTTCTGACATTGCTAGTCATACCAAAAATCCAATACCATTAGGGACTATTGGACTATATTGGAATATTTTGCTGAATTCACTCAGTTATAATAATAAAATGATAAAACTAAACAAAAAAAGAAGATACAAATAAATGACCATTTTGTATATTTATATCCAAAATAGTTAAGATAGATATACAGCTACATTCTCTTAATTCAATGAATAGAGGGAGTTGTTCTAATAGTGTTTATAAAAAGCATATCAGGTCTGCATCTTGTATATGTGTAATAAACTTAGACTGCACATTTTTAATCAAACAGTGTAAAAAGGCAAGAATTAGTATAAGCTATTGACCATAATTAAAAATAAAATCATATCTATTTGATCTAATACACCAATTAGAGGTCTGTAGAGAATATATAAATATTATATATTTTTCTTGTCATTGTTGCTTTTGTTGTTATTGTTGCTGTTGTTGTTTTGTACACAAAGCAGATTTACAGTGGCCACCTGTGGATTCAGAGATAGAGAATATATAGTGGCTGCAGTGCTCTAGGAAACTGGATGATCCAAGTGAGATAGAAGTCCTGGAGCTCACGGAGGAGTGTTGGGAATCCGTGTCAGAATACAGAGGGTCTGGGCTGGAGCCTGAAGAGTCTTCACAGGGAGCCTGCAGGGTGTGGAGATGATTGCTGAGAGGCGAGGAGGAAGACTGGAGCACCTCCAAGCTCTCATGAGGGTGAACTTCCTGCTTCTTTCTTTTTCTGTTCCATCCAGGGTGCAGAGCAATGGGTTGGTGCCAACCACTTTCAGGGTAGGGCATGCTTCTTCAGTTTGCTGTTTACAACTCCAGAAAACACAGAGCTGTGCTGTGCTAATCTGCTGGGCATTTCTTAATCCAAGCAAGATGACTGAACAATTGACTGTCACAATCTCCTAACCTATTTAGATACTATGATTGTTTTCTGATGTATGCATTCTCATTGTGCTGTTTTAGCCCCGAAAAGTTACCCTTAACAGCCTCACACTCAAAAATGGCTGTCACTGAATGGACATTTTTTTCTAAACTGCTTTGGATAATTAAGTTACTTACACTCAGTGTGCCATTTTTAGAATGCTACAAATAATAGAATAATAGAATTTCTCTTCAAATTATTGTTTCTAGAATTTTTCTAGGTGATACATATGAATTTCATGTAAAAATAAAAATACTCCAACTTCTAGCATGTGAGCATTAAAATAATAAAGCTATCATTATGCAATACTGCATTTTTCAGGAAATTAGTATATAACAAAACTAAACTATTTTCCCTTTATCTTCTACTCCAAAGAATAAATGAGAGGAATCTACACTCCACCTACTTCCCTATTTCCTACTATCTTTTTAACCTCTTCATGCCTTTTTGCAGACCAAAAACAATAGAGCTACTAATCATTCCATATTCTTAAATGGACGGCGAGGTCTTTCTCTCACTGCGTACACTGCTGTGCTGCCAGTCCTCTTTCTGCTACATTCTTTGGCTTCTCATAGTTATCTTAATTCTCCACACTATAAATTATTTAGCACAAACAATTTAGGCATCTATTTAAGAATGATTATGTCGGTGAGAAATTAATATACAGATGTTGTTCTAAAATCTATGTCAGAACAGAAGATATCAGCAGTAGTATAAACTGCTCTCTACATTGCATAAAAGCACAAAGGTACCCATATGAAGGTACAGCTATCCATTGCCAGTTGGAAATCAATTTTTCTGCTAATATCATTTGTGTACTTAGAAGCAAAGCATATTCGCATCAAGTTCCCTACTTTAAAATAGGTTTTAGAGTATGTCTAAGCTCATCCTCTAACATGAATGGCTTTTGAAATCTCAGATTTTGACATACAAGAAGCAACAGAATATCAGTTTATTGTGCTTTTTTGAGCATGTATCTTAGTCAGATTTTCTATTCCCATGACCTGGAAACCATTACTTGAGGGAGAAAAGGTTTTATTCACTCATGGTTGTAGAAATTTCAGTCTCGCATCATCAGGCTACAAGGCAGAGACACCATGGCAGAGGGCATAGTGGAGCAAAACTACTTAATCCAAGTCAGCCAGATGGTGGAGTAAGGAAACAGAGTCAGAACCCATAGGACCACCTGCCAGACTCAGATTCCAAGACCGCACCCCCAGCCAAATGAAGCTCACCCTCAAGTGCTTTCCCAATCCTGTAGGTGGCTCCCTAGTCAGCCAAATCCACAATTAGTCTTAAGCATCATGTCATGGTTTCAGTGACTGCACACTGGCCTACTGACTTATAATTAGAGATGTTTCACAAGAAACTGCCTCATGGACAACATTCAAGTTTGCTAAATATTCTCATCAGTTCAGTAAATCTCAGTATTGAATTGCTTATTAATATGTTGGAAATGTATCACAAGTAAGATACTTGGATGATGTAACCAAGCAGGTTTTTTTTAGAAGCAACAGGAGATGCTTCAAGTTCTTCAAGTACATTTATTCGGAGTTTTCTTTCAAGGAGCAGCCTACGGAATGTAATTATTGCTCCTTTCCCCAAATGAATGCCAGGTTTTCATTCTGCCAAGTGCTTTGACATTGGAATTTATAGCGTGGTACTTAGCCAACAATTCAGCCTGCCCTGAATAGTCCCACCAGACAGTGGAGTGGAAGGGAAGAAGAGTACTGAATCATTTCTGACACTGCAGAGGGCATATCTGATAACAGAGACTCAGCATCCTTGACATTCACATGGTTACTTACATTCTTCATCCTTCATTTTATGCTAATCTAAAAAGAGATGGGGATAGCTGACTTCACTCAGCTGCATCTTCCTTAAAATAGAAAAGCTGGACTTCAGACAAATAAAAGCAATGCCATAGCATCCATTAGAAAATAATTAAACATAACATTTATATTCCAGGATAACAAGGACTATATTGCTATAAAATTACTGGAGGCATAGCAGTAAGGACATAATTTACAACTGTCAGTACACAATATATATAAGGATAAAAGGTGATTTTAAACTTTACTGTCTAAACCAGATAATCAATTACATCCTTAGATTTGTTTTTAATATGAGATCCAGTGGCAACTGATTTTTCTTGTAACTCTATGTGATGTCTAAATGTAATTAAATACAGGAATATCAGTTCTTGTAGTCTATAATGTGAAAAAAGGGCCGTTTATGGTCTCAGAATTCAACACATCAGGAAATCATTATTTTTTAATAATGGACTTTGCTAATACCTGTGTTGATATGTTCAGTAGAATGAGTCAGTTGTCTAAATAAATTGCATCCACACATATTTTGATTGTATTGTTTTGTATTGACTTTTTGATTCTATTTTTCTCCAGTTAATCAGTGAGTCATATTTAAACATACTGGCACAAAAGTAAAAGATGGTTCTACTTGCTTCTTTCTCATTTTCTTGTCTTTTAGAGATCTCAAATATAAAAGACCACTGTATAAGAAAGAATACCATTAAAAACACAAATAATAAAAACACAAATTAACAACAAAAGCCAATCACCACCTTCATCACCAAAGTCATTCTGACTTTATTGTATTAGCTCATACCTATTCCATCTACTTTGTAGCCTCAGTTTTCATGAATTTTCAAATGATGATGTGTTTTTGAAAAGACTTAACAAGATTCCACATGAATACAGAAAAGCCTCTGCATGATTTGGACAGGCACTTTGGTGCAGACACATTTAAGAAGACGCGTGAGTGCAGGTGAGAGGCAACTTAGTCCCTCTCTGAATATTTCTCTAAATATTGGTTTCATATTCCCTGCAGAAGAGCAAGACTATTTTGTCTCAAATGATGCTAATACTTTAAGTCTGCATTCTGATAAGGATAGTAGTTAATAGAAATCATGAAAGTTGTAGAGAATAGTCACTGATTGTATTACTTCAGAAAAGAAATATTCAAAGATTCTTTTCATGCAAATGAGTGCTATCATCCATTTTCAAACGAAATGAAGAATAAGGTGATTTTTACTCACAGAAGGAGTGTAGCCATCTATGGTTTAGCCTTAGGAAATTCAAATTATCTTTATGCTGCATTGTACTTGAAACAAATCTTGAAAAGAATTCTATTAGATTCCTACTGCCCTAATAGGCAGAAGAAAGTGTGGCCAAAAAAAATTGTAGAGCAAAAACGAAAAAGCGCTCCTCTGGGCAGTCTTTTTGTTTTGACGCTAAGGCTGAAGACAACAAAAGCAAAACAGAAATTACATTACATAGTTTTACATAGAATTAAAAAAGTACTTTTTACAACAAAGGGAAAATTAACAGAGCAAATAGACAACCTGTTGACTGGGAGAACTTATTTGTTAGACATACTCTGACAAGAAGCTAATATGAAAAATATATAAGAAACTTGAACAACTACAGAGAAAGAAAACAAATAATTTTATTTGAAAATCTCGCAAGGATGCTGATAAGCATTTACTAAAAGAAGGCATGGAAATGCCTAATATTTGTGCTTAACGAATGGTTAACATCCTAACAATGATGGAAATGGAAATTTCAACCAGATTTAAGTGTCAGCTCACACCGATGAGAATGGTCACTATCAAAAAGATAAAAACCACAAATGTTGGAGAGAATGTGGGGGTAAAAGATCTTTCCACCCTGTGGGAAGAAATGTAAATCACTTCAGCTACTGTAAAACAGTATAGTTTTCTCATTAAAAACTAGAAAATTTTGTGGTCCAACAGTCCTACTTCTAAGTAGTTGTCTAAAATGTTGAAGAAACATTTCTGCACCCCCACATTTATTGGAGCACTACTTACAATAGGGCTACAACCTCAATGTCCAACAACAAATGAAGAAGGAATAAGAAAATTATATATATATATATATATATATATATATATTCTTTACACTTAAAGAAAAAGTTTTGTCATTTGCAACATAAAAGTTCTAATTAAAGAATATTTTATGAAGTAAACTATGTTTTCTTTTTTTAGTGGTCCTGGAGATTGAACTCAGGACCTTGTGCTTGCCAAACAAGCACTTATTATATTGAGCTATCTCTCCAGCCCCTATACATGCAATCTTAAAGCAATAAAATTCACAAAATCTCATGGTAGAATGGGGTAGATCAGAGTTTACAGTGATCAAAGGGCACAAAATCTCAGACAAGAGGAGGAAGGTTTTATTTTAAGAGTTATTGCACAGCATGACAAATGTAGTTAATAATCTAGTGTATGTTTCAAAATCCCCAAGAGTAGATTTCCAATATTCTCACTACAAAACAATGTATTTGACATGATAGATATGTTGAATAGCCCGAATCAATCACTTCACAGTATTCATAAATCATATTACTTTGTTAAATGCATTACTACATATAAATACACTATAATATTCATATATCCAACTACAATTTGTCAATTTGTAATACAATTTCAGTAAAAATAAGAACATGAGGTACAATGTTACTTCAGACCTTTCTGTAACTTATTGCTAAAATTTCACAATTCTAGTTTTATATTTTTCTGGAGCAAAAGCATGTTTGCATTTAATACTGAGTGATACAAAACATAGATTTAAAAGAGGAACTGATTAGGAAACTTTCAATGATTTTTCTGTTCCTCCCTATTGATATAATCTCCCTTAGTGTTTTTGGCACTATTTTACCTGCTAAAACCATGTCTGTGAAAGGGACTCTGCTTCAGCTACAGTATCAAATTTGCATAACCAGTAGGTAAACTAATTGAAAAATTCCATACTATGTTCAGAAAGATTGATACAGAACTCATGTTTCTCCCCTTCGACTTATCCCTAATTCAACAAAAAAACATCTAGTGGCTCTATACAAAACCTGGAGCATCCTTGCTTTCATCAAATGCTTCATTTAAGACTTCAGCACCACGTATATATTGAATGGCTTTACTTTATTCTGTTTCCACAGCTACAACATGAAAGCCCAAATTCTTGCCCAAATTGTTTTCATTTCTTTCCTTAATACTTTATATTCACTTTACTGATAAAGGAGTTCCACCTCTAGATCTCACAAGTCTATTTTCTACACATAGCAGAATAATGTCTAAAACATAAACAAATCTATGTTACTTCTATCAGTAAAATCTTTTGCATCTGGACCATAATACCTAAAATAACATCCAATCTCTTAGTTTCTACAAGTATCAAAATAAATTGGTTAAATATCAAATTTGATTACAAAAAGGAGACTAGATTGACTATAGCACAGAATATATGTTGATCATATTAAAAATAAGGTTGGAAAATCATGATGAGTTAATTCGAACAGCAACTGGACAAACTGACAATCACAGAATGGGCTACTGAAATGAACTGGCACTTTTCAGAAAAACTACAAATGGTCACCAGATACTTGAAAAACATTCAATATCTCTGGACACCAGACAAATGCAAATTAAAACACTGAGATTGTACCTTATTCCTGAAAGAATGCTATCATCATGAAATCAAATGATAATTCATGCAGAAGAGCCTGCAGACAAAGAGGAAATCTTCCATGTTTTGGGTAGGAATGTGAAGCAGCACACCCATTTTAAATATCACTATAGATATTCCTTAAAGAAACTAAAACAAGAAATTCCAGTTATCCTAGGTATTCTGCTAGGTCTCTTCCTAAAAGAGTTAATGAGATCATATTACAGTGACATACGCATAGCTGTGTTTATAGCAGCAAAATTCACAAGAGCTAAATCATAGAAGCAGCCTAAAACCACAGAACCCTAAAAGCCTCTGGATTACATCCCATTTTTAGTTTTCTTTAGCAGCAATTTGTCAGACCACAAGGCTGAGCATAGACAAAAGCCACAATAAAGTAATTCTGGATTAATTTGAAGATTAAGTAAGCTAAAGCAGAGGAAAACGCCTTGTAAACCACAACTTATTACATATGTATTTTCCTCTGAAACTCTTGCTACCGTGTTATTCGTAGTCTGTATGTTAGGGCTTTCAGTTTAAATATCATATACCAACCGTGGGTAAAAGCACTATAATGCTAATTACATAAGTTGTTTCAACCATGAAATTACATTGTTAATACATAAAGGAACAGATTTGTTATGTGTGTTCTAGCAAATGAATACATCCGTATAAATAGTGACCTTCACAGGATATTTCATTTATTTCTTTATCCTCTTCCTAATAAAATAATATTTGCTGATATAACTCTCTTTATCATTTGTAAATACACTAAAATTCATCTAATTTCACACTTCTAGTCAGGAACAATAATGATGAGACATGACACTATTAATTCAGAGTACAAATAAGGCATGTAAATGTTGTTGCTGTGGGTTGAATAGCTATTTTCCTTTTATGTTAACTACTAGCAGCAAAGCATTACCCTAAAAAATGAGAGAAATCAGTACAGTTCTCTTTTTAACCTAACATATTCCCTTGTGTCTTCCTTTGAATTACTTTATTAATTGCCTCACTGCCTCAGTGGAATGTTTTTATGCACCAGAAACCTTTATAAAATTATAGGTAATATTTAGATACATCATGTGGCGTGAAGTCCACAGAACACAAGCCACTCAGAAGACTTGTCATTAAAATTTAAGGAACTGGGCTATATTTAAGTTCTTTTGCTTTACTATTAGCTACTTGTATCTTTGTTTCTCATGGAAACGATAAATTTCAAAGTCAAACTTTAAAAGTAAAACATTAAATATCCTGTTAGTTATCATTGGAAGTTATTAGATAAAGAGGAAGCATACATAAACTAGTTACTTCAGCCTAGATTTGTGATTCTCATATGTCAGAGCTAGTGTGGCCTCTTTATCTTTCACAGCCTAAAATTTGTTTCTGTTTACTTTCATATTTCAGTGTCTAGTAATGATGGTCAATACTGAGAAAAGAACATTGTTTTACCTCCTATCAGAGAAGTAGTGACTGTTAGAAATAGATCAATGACTAATTCAAAACAATATTTGTGAAAGAACTAAATAGGGAAAATAGTGAAAAAGAACTACAGAAAAGAAGAATAAAAGTCTAAAATACACGTGGAAATTCTTGCTCAGTGGATCTGGGCAAGACTCTGTGAATGCTAAAGAAAAAGGACACAAGCCATGGGCTCCTGGCAAAGGGGCAGGATTTCTGCTGGTAAAAGGAAAACACAAACTTATTCAAATTTCATTTGTTGAGCAGTGCCAGTTTTTTTTTTTTCCTATGTATTTAGTACCAGATCTACAGTGTCTCTACACAGGTACCTGTGCCCCTACACAGGTAGGACTCTTAGTGATTTTCCTGTTCTCAAACTCCCCAGGCTGGGATTATAGGCATGGGTCACTACACCCAGTCTCAATCACAGTCTTAGTGTGCCTCAGGGGCGGGACTGGCACAGCAGACTAGGGATTGAACCTTTGTCATGTGTCTACCTAAGCAGGTTCTTTAATCCACTGAGCTATCTGGCCAGACCTGAATAGAGGCAGTTTTCTACCATGTAAGAAAGGCCTAGGTCTGCTGAATTCTCCAAAACTCTCGGGAATATCTAATACAGATTCTCGTCAAGCTTTTTAATAAAATTGAAAAACAAAAGGAAATTCAGGAACACTGTAGCCAAGAGTAATATGCAGTCTGTAATCTCAGAAGTTGGATGGATATGGGAGCAGGGTCCCCAACTTGGGGCCAGCCTGGAATACATAGAGTCTGAGGTTAGCCCAGACAAAATACCACAGCCCTCTCTAAAAGCAATGACAATAGATCTTTAAATGTTCTTGGCGCACTGCATGTGTGTTGGGAGATGATACTACCATGAGAATTGTGTTAAAAGTAATGGGCTTGCTACCACAGGAATGAAGGATTCCTGTCATCTTGTTATAATACAAAAAGAAATGATAGTTTTAAGCTCCAGAGTAGTGCCAAACAGTATTTGAAGTACTTTCATGTTTCATGATCTTTAGTATTCACAGAAAGTTCATAAAATAATTTCTAACTATTCTTGTTTCATATAAAAAAATTAGTAATGAAACATCTACCATGTAAGAAAGGCTCAGGTCTGCTGAATTGTTCAAAACTCCCGGGAATATCTAACACCGAATCTCCTCAAGCTTTTTAATAAAATTGAAAGAGAAATACTCACAAATACTAGAATTGTTTTTTACATATTTATAACATGATCCCATTTTTCAAAACACACAAGGAAATGAATAAATGTATGAGAATATAAAGTGGATACTTTTGATGAATTAAAGTATATGTACTTTTATGAAGTTTTCCTCATAAATTTGTAGATTTTTTAAAAGTAGTAATTTAAAAAGGCAAAAAAAAAACACCAAGTATAAAATACAACAGGGATTCAATTTTAGCTTGTCTAATGCATATACATTAACATGAAATTTGTAAAGCAGTGTTATGCGCCTCACAGGAGGTAGATGTACTTAGTGGATGACTGACATTTATCCAGTGCTGATAGCTGTGGTTTGTTTTGTGGTGCTGCTAGTGTTCATAGTGGTGGAATAACAGTAATACGGTCAGTGGAAGTGATAGGGGAACAATAGGAGCAAGCAAAATATAAGAGTAATAAAAGTGGTATGCATGGCAGCAGTATATAGAAGTCAGAAATAGAGTTCACTGTATTACAAATGTGACACTCTTAAAAGAGAGATAGCATACTAGAAATATCATATATAATTATGACCCCTACATACTGATATTGATGTTTTCTCACTGATAAAACAGGACACATAGTATATTTATTTTCATGGCTTGATCTTCTCACAGAAGAATGAAATACATATATAAGATGCATCTATTATAGAAGCCTAACATTAGAAGAAAATAGTTTTAGCTTCTTTAAAATATGTTAAAACTGATTTTTAATGAAATAATATTTGCTGTTCTCTTTTATAAATGCCCTTATGGATTTTTTTAAATTCAGGGTTTGATAATTTATATTTGTGGTAAATAATAAATTTATTGATCTCAGGTGGCTGGTGCGTAGGTGCATCTCCCTCCTCTGACCTCCCCTTCCCCTTCCCTCTCTCCTGTCTTCCTTGTCTCCAGTCTACCTTCTTGTTTTATACTAACACAGAATGAGACATGTAGATCAGAACTGAGGATGCAGGAGCAACCCCAGAAACATCCAGTAATCTAATCTTTGATGAAGGGAAAACCCTAGATTTTGACACTTTTAAAGCATTCCATCATACCTTCTGTCCTTTTCCTAATCAGGATCTTTAAACTTCTGATTTGCTTCCTGTTTTGACATAGATGATGCAATTTCCTTATCTTTCTAGATTGGCTAAGTCTCCTCTGGCCTAGAGACTCTTTAAGAACTTTATTTGTGCTGTGTAACTCACTATCTGGTAGGTGCCATCTCTATTCCTTGTCTCCATATTGATAACTAGAAATACTCCACAACACATTTCTTAAATTATAATTTGTGCAGTCCTTGCTATTTCAAGAACAGCTTACTCATTGAAATTATTGCTTAAATATGGATATCTCTCATGAAATTACAAGATTGCTCTGTGTATTGCTGAAACAAGCAGTAATTATAAGATTAAAGGAACGCTTCTGGAAGGTTCCTGAGATGATTTTATATGAATATAATGGAACTGAAGGAAAGAAAAGGGAGTATTTGATAGCGCAATACTTGCCATCTAATTTTTCCAGTACATTTAGTATAAAATGTTGATCTATCACACTTGCTAATTAAATAATAAAAGATAATTAAGAGACTACCTAGACTCGATTTATAATGAAAAAACAAAGAATTTAAAAATTCAATGAGAAACAATGCATGCAGATGTTCTTCTTTTAATTTTTAAAACATTTTTAATGTATTTAGTACAGGGTCCACAGGGTCTCACTACACAGATCAGACTTGTAGTGATCCTTCTCTTTTCAGCCCCGCAAATGCTGGCATGCCAATCTCAGTCACCCATCTCAGTGCACCCCAGGGGTGGGACCAGCATAGCACAGTGGGGGTGGAACCCCACTTTTTAAAATTCTGTATTTATTTATTTATTTATTTATTGGGATCAGACTTGGGTCCTTGCACTTGCCATGTAGGCACTTAGACCACCAAGCTATCTCCCCAGCCAATGCAGATATGCTCTTGTGAATGGAAAAAAAAGAAAAAAGAAAAAACAAAACAAAACTTCATCAGGCTGGTGAGATAGGTCAGTTGACTAAGTGCCTGCTTAGGCAAGTGCAAGCACTGGGGTTCAGTTCCTGGAACTACATGCCACACCTGCCCTGGCCCAAGGCACACTTAGCCTGCAACCCAGACAGGGCATGGTGGCACTTGCCTGTAATCCCAGGGCTGTGGAGGCTAAAAACAAGAGGATCACTATGAGCCCAAGCTGTGTAGAGAGACCCTGTACCAAATGCATAAAAAGAATGAAAAGAAACTTCAATATTTAAAATGATACATGTTCCTCTCTGACAACCCTAGAAGAATTTGCATAAAGGTGGGAAAAACAAACAAAATGAACTGAGATTTGCTTCAGTAATGGGATATTGTGTACACTGCCACAATGGTCATTTCTATTCATAGCATATGTTGTATTTGTTTTATAAATTTGTCTCAGAATAAAAATAAAGAATGCATAATTATAAAGGTTTGTATCTTAATTAGAAAATCTGAATGTCAGTTGGAGAAGTATCATTCTTTCATTGTAAAATGTCGATTCAGAGAAAAATGTTAAGATTTCTGCGTCACTCTTAGTTTTATTCCACTTGGAAAACTTCATCTTGACATTGTAGCAAATTTCTGCTTATACAGAACTCTCATATTCAGGTTGTTACACTGTTTTATGCTAATATTCATCAAGATGCTTATATGCTCTTTAATTCTGTCAAATTTCAATGTATTTCTTATTTGCTGCAGTGATCCTGTAGATTTTTTTCACTCATCTAATAACCATCTCTGAAGTATAAATCAGTATACTTCATTAACCTCCCAAATTAACAATTTTCTGTAGAATGTGTAGCATCAATTGTTAATTCGACAGCTCTGGTCCATTGCTGTTGGTCTCTGGCCTGTCTAGCTTTGACGATGAAAGCCTTTAGCATGTAAGGTGGATTCTTCTCATTTAATGACTCAATGACTATCCTGCTGGTCAGTATTTTGAGAAGGCTTTCAGCATCGCCAGTAGTTAAGACAGATGGTCTCTCATCTCAGTCCATGCTCATTTACATGAATTCTAATCTAGCCTTCTCCAGTCCCCCAAGGTGCTATCTTCTTCATATGAGAGTTTTTAATCAATTCCAGATTGACTATGGTTTCCTATATTGTCTACATCAGTTGCAACCAATAGTGCAGTGTCTTAGGAACACATTTCACCTAAAATCAAAGACAAAATGGTGTTGTATGACAGGAAATAATTAGCAGTTAAAATTCTCTTAATTTCTGCTGTAAAATTGAACGACTAGCTATATTTCAGCATTGTCATATCCTTTGTGAAGTGTTCAGTGTACAATTTTACACAGTAGTATTCAATAAGCTTTATCAGTAACAGTTATCTCCATTACAACAATAATATAGTATTCACAACAAATATTTTTTCCATTTTAATATTATAAAACAACTAAAGAATTTAAATCTGATGTATTCTAAAGAGATCATTGGCTCAAAAATGGTCAAGTATTAAATTCTAGACAGGGACAAATATTTTCTAAAACCTAAGAATAGTCCTTTTCTCTCCATGATATGCTGAATCTTGACCGTGGCAGTGTAGAAGCTCAAGCTTATCAAATGCAAAGGGACACTTCTGGGGAAAAGAGGAACCAGTGGAATAGTTAATACCATTTGAACTAATGTGATGGATTTGGATATGTGAGAACTCAAATACAGTGCTAGTATTATGTGCTTACCAGAACCCTTTTCTGGGAAATTTTCTGAAAGTATAATATAATGAAAGGCTGTAGGGCGAATCGAATTAGCTGGAAATTCTTGAAGTATTGAAGTATATGCATCACAGTATACTGCTGGGTGGCATATATGTCTCATTCTCGAGAAATATAAAATTAGAGTTAAACCAGCATAGACTAACTTAGAAATCAGAGAGCAAAAATCTAAACAAAGTGACCAAACATACACTTAATTTACAAATAAAATAAGATTTATGGGATAATGTCAAATATTTTTATATATTGAGACAAGAAAAAAAAACCAACAAAGAGAGCAAAGCAAAAGAGATTTCCAAAGATACAAAGTATAGAAGAATCTCCTAAATTAATTTAAATAGATTTCCATAAGTTCATTAAATTCCATTCAAGTTTTATGCAAAACATATACACTGATTATGCCATAATTAAATGCTTTCTAGAAATTAAAGAAATTTAAAATATAATCTGAGAAAAAAGATATTTGATTATTTATAATAATTGGATATACAATATTAAAATGTCAGATGTTATCAGCACAGATAATGAAATCCAGAGATCAGCAGAAAATGGAATGATATTCTCAATGAACTTTATAAAAGGACAGAAAAGGGCCAGCCAAATAGCTCAGCAGATTAAAGCATCTGCAAGAAGGCACAGGGGCTGGGGGGCTCAATCTCTGGGCCTGCAGTGCCCATCTGCCCCTGGGGTGTGCTGAGACGGCAATTGAGATGGCGTGGTGGTGCCCGCCTATAATTCCATCTCTTGAGAGACTGTAAACAGGTGGATCACTATGAGTCTGATATAGTAGTGAGACCCTGAACACCCCATGGACGCTTCCTTTAAAAAAAAATGGGAAGGAAGAAAAGAGAAAAAAGAAAAAAAGAGGAGAGAAAACAATAGAGTGGAAAAGAGGGAAGAGAAAGAAAAGAAAGGGAAGGGAAATAAATAAAGGAAGTTCATCCATATAAAAAATTTACGTGATAGAAAACATCTGAAAAAAGAGGAGTGTGGGGCGGGGAGATGTCTCAGTAGAATAAGCACTTGCCTAGCAAGCTCAAGTGCCTGAGTTCAATCTCCTGTTCTGCAAAAAATAAATGAATGAATGAATGAATAAATAAATAAATAAAATAAACAAATAAAAAAACAGGAAGTGAAAAAAGTTGCCACTACCAGATCTATGCTTGAAAAGATATAAAATATTTTCTTAAGCTTTAAGAGAGCACCGTTTACAAGAAAGAATGAAGAGTAATAAATACAAATTAAGTAAAATTGTACAATGAAATTGTAGAAGATAATTTAAAGCAATCACAATGTAAAATAAGATTTATAGTTTAACTAAAATAAAATCGGCTCACCTATATAACTATGAACAATTGATTGATAGATTGAACAAAAGATATTTTCTTTCATTGATTATTAAAATGCTAATTTAAACTGGGCTTTAGTCAGTAATACAAGTTTAAAAAGTGTTAATGAAATAGTAAAAATACAGAAAAATATTTCTTCGAAATGAGAGGATTCTGAATGTTTTCATCACAAAGAAATGATTAATGTCTGATTGATAGATATCTATTCTTCCTTACTTTATCACAGAAATAAATTCTTATATTGAAACAACATATTCTAGCTGATGAATGTGTAAAATTATCATGTCAATCAAAGAAAAAATTATAGAACCAGACCTGGAGGCACATGAGTCTAATCCTAGTGCTGTGGAGGCACAGGAAGATGGGCCATGACTTGGAGCCCAGCCTGGACAGTTCAGGAATTTCATGAGACCCTGTCTCTAAATATCAATTTTGGAATTACAGCACTTGGTAGGCTGAGGAAGGAGGATCATTGTGAGTTCAAGACCAGTATGGGATACAAGGTGAACTCAAGACCAGTCTGAACTGCATAGCAAGACCCTCTCTCAAAACGACTATATATATATATAATATATATATATATATATATATATATAATATATATATTATATATATATATATAAAATTTTTTTAGAGGACTAGAGATATTGCTCAGTGCAGAAAGTCCGTGGGTTCAATTCACAGTAAAATGCGCACACACACACACACACACACA